>JASANB010006495.1:55000-150655 GCA_030248155.1 Sabatieria punctata
GTGTGTCATGGCGTCTCCGGCACCCGTGGAAGCGGTGTGTTTGTGGGTTCGAAACCTGTGGAGGCGATGGGAAGTAGTGGACACACACCCAGGCCGTAGAAAGTCAGCAATGGCAAGTAGATAAATGGGGACCAAACCTTAGCTGTCTTGCACACACCGACAACAAAGGTGAGGGTTGTTAAGGAGGCTGCCTGCCGGGACTTTTGTCTCTTCCTGCTCTATAGCAGTTGGCTACTCCTAGTCCAGTCCGATCCGACTCTCCTCTCTCTCAAATAAAATAAAGGATACCTGCGTTTTTCTCTATGTACTGCGCAAACTTTTGACGCTCGTACTCGACCGAATTCTGCTGCACGGTCGGGCGCACCGAAGCGATGGCAAAGTTGGCCATATCCACTTTCATCAGGTCCAGCAGCTCGAATATGCCTCTGCAACAAAAAAACCCTCTGCAATGAGTGGTCATAATATAGGCCGGAAAAATCCAGAGGGGCGAGTAGGTTGTCTGGCGGGGGTCCAAGAAAAGTAAAAAGAATTTTTTTTGCGATTTTTTACGATTTCAGAGATACAAATTGCTAAAATCGCCTGTAAACAGCACTTTTTAGCTGTATTTCAGCCGAAATTAGCGATTTTTAACCGAAAAATTGCGATTTTCGAGCGTTTTTAGTACCCAACCCCTTCCTAGAATTTGGACTCAGTCCTCACCCCTTCGGCGGATGACCTGTTACATGTATGCCCATCGGCGGATCGGTCAATATTGTAAGAAGTGCCTAAGAACTGACTTGAACAGTGGAATGACTTGTTGGCAGTGCTTCAATTCAGCCATTTTCTGGTCTCTGGCAGGTGCGCACAATCGAGACATGACAGAGAGAATGTAGTTGGCCAGATTGTGGAAGTCGAGACAGTCGTGTTGGCACTGTTGTCTTAGAAGCTGCAGGTCCAGATGCTCCTCTATCTCACTCCTCAGTCTGGTGTGGTGAGGCAGCAGCAGAGATAACAGAATCTGCATACAACAGACAGTTAGGCAGTTCTTCTGTACAAAATTCTGGCACGATTTTAGTGATTCTAGGAACAATTGACTTGAAAACAGGTTTTTAGGTTTCAATTTAGTGCTGAGACACAGAATACCAGTTGGCAATGTGGAGGATGACCCATTTACCTATCCGGGGTTTCGTTTTACTGTAACTTTTGTGATCATCACTCAATTAAGCTGAAATTTTGACACAACATGCACACTACCTCAGCATTTATACTCTCAAAACTTTAGCCACCTCTGTCGCTTCAACCACTAGTTAAGCACTTCCACGTGTCCGCCGTCAAAGTGAACACGTGCAAGTGCATAACTAGTTTTTGAAGTGAGAGTTGGCTAAAATTTTGAGAGTAAAAATGCTGAGGTTGTGTGCATGTTGTGTTAAAATTTCAGCGCAATTGATTGATGACCACAAAAGTTACAGTAAAACGAAACCCTGGATAGGTAAATGGGCTCCCTGTAGTTCTGGCTAGGGACCGACCACTGAGAAGAGATAAGACAGGTACGAGATGTAATTATAAAAACGGTATGCAAGCGTCAACACTGTTTTATGGTGAAAAACCGGTTATCCCTAAATTTTAAGCCGATATTGGAAAAGTTCTGAATTAATAAAAATTCCGATTCGGAACTGTGCTTGAGTTGCGGATTCCGATTCCGATCGGACCCAAAAATCTGGTTCCGGTCGTTCGCTTGTTCTGACCTCTTTAATTTCGGTCAAGAGAGCGAAGGCAGGGTCGTAGTCGGGAGGAGTTTGTTCGAGTTTTTCCTGCAGCGAGTCCCAGAACGCTTTGTGCATCAGGTCGTGCACCCGTTTATGGAGAGAGTTGGGCGACACTTCTGCCTCCTCCAGCTAAATTGACAAAATTATAACTTAGTACAGAACAGAATTATAGCTATGTATAACCAATAATGCATAAAAGAGTAGCAATGATGTGCCACTCAGCCAGCCGGCCGAGTGTCGATGCGCTGCACCACAATTACCGAAGGGGTGGGGAATTTCCAGATCCATCCAGCAATTACGCATGCGGTTTATTGCAGCGCAACCTGATTTTTTAGCGGAATATTCAATCTGTCTTTGCGAATATAGCTTCTTTAGTCTACGGCAACATGATAAAGGGAAAGAAAGGTAAAAAAGCTGGAATACGCAAGCATGTGGCATGTGTATATGGCCAAGCTCGTGTTCTGCGTTCAAAATGGAAAGTTTCACAAATGCAAAAAGTCTGATGCATTGCAGAGATATCTTGCAATCTTGCATTGCAATTGGATTGGACACATATTTTAGTTATTGTGATGATTGAAGATCTTGGACCAAATATGCAATGAATTGCCGTTGTAGAAAATCACTAAAAACTTTGTTTACGCCATTCTGGCTCAGAAATCAGGTTGCGCTGCAATAAAGCGCATGCGCAATTACTGGAGGGGTCGGGAAATTCCTATGCATACTAGAGTAAGGATTGCATGGATTCTCTACTACTACTCGCTTTTTATCTAATCAATAGAATTTACTAGAATCTTCATGATTTCTGCATATTTCAGCTTAACTAAGAGTCTCTCGCTTATTGGAGCATTTGGTATCGAAAATCTTAAACGATATACAGTATTTTTATACCGGTAGTCTTGGAGCCCGATCACCTGCTAAATGCATGTCGTGAATTGTGCTATTTGCCTGACTGACTGACTGTCTAAAGCCTCTAATAATTAACCTGAAAATCAGGGTTGACAGCGATCTCGTGAGCCAACGCCATCTTGTCTAGACTGGCGGCAGAGTGCAGCAATTCTTCTAATCCGATTAAATGTGTTGGAGACGAACCTAGAATTAAGCAATTTAATTTGAAATTTTGCTTCTCCAACAAGAACTTGTAACTGCACCGCTCTGCCCCCCCCAACCGACTGTGGCCAGACCCCTCACCGAGATGACCTTTCTTCCATGCCCACCACTACATTTTTCTAAGTTTGGATATTATTACTTCACTTCTCGTCCGTTCGTATACTACCTTCAGACAGAAAAATTTGCTTGAAAAATAGGCCCAGCGAACTTATTAACCGGTTGGAGGTCAGATTTTTATCAGGGTTCGTGCGGCTTTCGTATAGCAAAATTCCCTGACTTTTCCATGACCAAACTCAAAATTCCCTGATCAACCAGGGTGAGCAAACTGCAACCAATCTGAGAAAATTTTACATAGTTGGCTTTGTAAAACGCATTTAAACGGTATTCAGCGGGTAAATTTCCGGTTTAAGTAGTAGTATATAAAGTCAGAAGACCGATCTTCAAAAGGGTGTTGTGTAAAGTCTGACAGGACCATTTGGCGGTGAGATGTTTATGCTGCTATCGTATTTTTCCCTGACCAGACGCCAAATTCCCTGACTTTTCCATGACTCCCTGACTTTCCAGGTCCCGCACGAACCCTGTTTATGACCCTGAAATTATGACTTTTACCGATTTTTCGTTTTATTTTTAATTCATATTTAGGACCACACACAATATAAATAACAAATAAAATAATAATAATAATAAAAAAGTGCATACCGGCCACCCAAGAAGGAACGCCCAAATCCGAACTGCTGCTTTCAGTGCGTTTTCGTTTCTGCGAGAAATCCTTCTCCTCTTCTTTTTTCTCGGCCATCTTTCTTTAATAAATTACGCTTATAATTAGTTACGAAGCACAAACACACTCATTTATTATTTGTCACCATCCTTTTTAACCAACGTTTGTTTTGTTTGTGCTTTTTTTAAAAAAAACATGGGGAGATCACTCTAGTTGTAAGGTTTTAGCAAAAATGACCAAATGTGGTATCAAGGAACTGCCCTGGATCTCCTAATTATTATTTTACACGTCAGCATCTGATTTCTGCATGCTATATTCAGCTTTACCCCAGATTACGCGATTTCGGCCTGTGCCGAAGTCCTGTAAAACAGTAGCACCCAATTGTAAAAATCTTTAATAAAGATTACCGAATTTGGCATAAAACAACTGCGCTTGACTTCCAAATTATTATTTTACACACCAATACATCCACACCTAATTACCACATGTTACCTCCGATCACGCGCTCTCATCGCTCTGTCTTACTTCATCGATTATCAGCCGATTTCCCCGGAATCCACTTAGAAAATTAGCTATAAAATTGGTATGCAGAGACATGCAGCAAGTGCAGATAGGTGGACTACTACCCTAGCTACAGAATAAGCACAGCTAGAAAGATTGGAGTCCGAATCCTAGGATTAAGGACCTTTTATAACCACCAACATCACTATGAAAAAACGAAAAGAAAACTTTTCTATGTCGTCTTTTGAAAGATAGCTACCAATTCTTCCACATGAGTAGGCCTGGCTCAGATGCCCATATTCCTGGGCATTTACTTTCAAAAATCCTTAAAGAACAAATTAAAAAATTGATAAGAAGAAAAATGCGCATTGGTGACAGACTTACTAAATCAATCGTAGAATTCGATCCCATTGTCGGATATGCGCATACGTACATGGATATGTGGGTAGATATGACAATTTGCCATCGATGGAGCTTAAATATAATAAGATTCGACCAAACGCCAGGATTAAGGACCTTCTTAAAGGAAAAGTTGACCAAAATAATCTACATTTGAAACACTAATTTTCGCAAGTAGTTATCTCCCCAAAAATTCCTTTTGCTTTTTGAAATACATTCCCCCACTTATACTGACAACTAATGGCATTACTGCATTGCACTTTAAAACTTTGTTTTCCCTAGTCCCAGACCAACTTGACACTGGGCTTGTCAACCCTAAGTCTAAGCCTAAGCGTGAACCTAAGCCTAAGCTTGAAAGCTAGGCTTAACACTTGAACGCAGAAGGTCTAGGCAAACTTTTTAACTCTAAACAAGCTTTTTTTGTCTTTAAAACGTTTAAAAAACAAACTCGTCTGCACCAGTTCTCGGTAAAAAAGTTTGCAAGCGGCACTCACACGGTTTAGCGGAGTACAAACAAATTGCCGACCTCTCTAGAAATTTTAAGTCCTACTTTAGGCTTAGGTTCAGAGATAGGTTTCGAAAAACTAGTTCAAAAGAGTCGTTTCTGAGCTGGGGGGAATGGACCGGGAATCGTAAATATTAGCACAAGCGCGCAAGCGCAGTTTCAATGGAAACGCGGCAAATTTGATCTGCAAACAATTACAGTATAATATCTTGCTTTATGACACGGTGTATACCCTGTACAGACTAAGCTAGGTTTAGCTGCAGAATTGCGAGGGAAGCAGCGTGCATTTCACTTATGCATGACGCACTGATGCTCCGATTTTGATACATCGACACTACCCCCACCAATTTGGAAGTACTAGCTTCTGTTTAGCACTGTGATCCAGTGTTAGGCTTCGACATTGATTGGGGATTAGGCTTAGGATGAACTTAAACGTACTTTTAGGATCTATCTTAGCCTCAGCTTAATCAGTTAGGTTTTCGCTAATGTGCGGGGATAGTGTCCCACAATTTCCACTCTTTAGCGAAAAACAGCAGCGCCGCTACGCCACTTCCATTCCTTCTCTGAAAATTGGCTACCGTAGTATATAGATAGATGTTTTCGTGTTGAAAAACCAAAGACTATGTCGAGTACGGTAGCTAGAAACGAACGGATCTAAGAGAATCGAATTTTTTTTAACAAAGCAGAAACCGAGTGGATTGTGAATGGCCTATAGCATGAAATTACGAGTCCATGCCATCATATGATTGATTATTTCTTGTAGGTACGTACAGAGTCTGCAGATTCTGGTAGGTAATCTAAATTTTATGTCTGTCCAGAGATTTAGAGCCATGATTCTCTTCCAATAGCAACCAGACCAACGTGTCAACAGACATTGATCAAACTGCCATCATAAGCTGGGTTGTATCGACAAGGCCTGTTAAACAAAAGAATAATGTAGCATACTTACTGTATGCTCTCTTTGTGTGTTTTACCTAAGCGATTCGTATTTTGTCTGAGCAATTTCTTAGCTTGAACCCAAAATTGAATTTTTGCGATACCTGAGCCTGGACTTACCTGAAATTATGGAGTAGCTACCGACTGAAAACTAGTGTTGTTATGACTACTAGTCAAAGTCAAAGTCATAGTTAATACTTTTGTGATATCGCAGTCAAACAGACAGGCAGTCAAAGAGCTCAGAAAGTTTGGGCTTTCGTTAGGACCACTGAGCGCTGTCGAGTTTTGGTAGGATGCTTTCGGTTTCTTGCTTTAGTGAAATAGTTTTGGAAGTGATGGCTACATGTTTGGGCTTGGTTATGTCAATTTGCTTTATGCAAATTTATTGCGTTTGTTGTAGCACTGCTTTTATTGCTGTTGATTTTTTTGCTGAAAATCGATCTGTTTGCCTCTTACATTTGTGGTGTTTTTAACGTTGTTTTGTTTTTTCGTGGTTCTAAAATGATTTCGTTTGATTTTGAGTTGATTGGTTCTGATATTTGGAGGGGGTGATTTCTATGCCTTTTTGTGCTGACTAATCTCAAAACCCGACGGTCTTTTTGCGGGTCTATGACCCGCTAATTTTCATGTGATTTCTATGCCTTTTTGTGGTCTATATAGATTTGGTTATTTGTTTACAACCTCGCATACCAACTCCAATTATTAATAGGTCATGGCAATCAAACCAACTAACACCAGCGCAGCGAAACAGGCAGTCAACACGGTACCCCGGCCTACCTCAGCGCTCCAGACGCCTCTAGTTCTTGCCGGCGCCAGTCAGAATTGGCACCGTTTACACTGCCCGCGGGCACTGCGCCCTCTCTCCCTCTCGCTGGAGCTAATAAAGCGCTGCAGCAAAGGCACTTGCAAACTTGTTCATGTGACCTTACTTGCTGGAGTGTAACAGTTACTCAACTTTTTTGGCCAACGACCCAGAACGTTATAAAACACAGGCAAACAAACGTTTCAGCCGTAAACGAAGAGTAGCCAAGCGAAACAGTTAATACGGACAAGTTCGGCTAATTTTTGTAGGTTTAGAGAATCTGGATTAATGAAGCAAAGGCAAAACGCTCTACACGTTCTGCTCTTCTGAATGATTAACCGACTAGTGGACATTCACACTAACAAGACACGACTGTGCATTGTACAACGGTACGATTGCAGTCACGAGCCACCTGTAACAAGCGATACATCGCTGTCAACAGACAAATAGCGTTATCAAAAAACAGCGTTAGTGAAGGACTTATCATAGAAATGTAACACAGCTTAGAAGAAAAACGCAACTAAAACCACACAACAGGTTTGCAATGAAGAGGCGAAAATGAGAGCGTTTGCGAGCGACGTGGAAACTGGGCGAGCATAGCACAATACAAGCATTGTTCATGGACCTAAACGATCACAAAAAACAATGTCTGCACTGCAGATTAGTTTCATTTTTCCTCAGGAATTCAGCCGGTTCAATTCGTTCTCTGCACAGTACGACAAATAGGCCGTCAGCTGTCACCATTTGTTGCTAAAAACAAACGCGTGAATACAAGCACAAGTTTATGAGAACAAAACGGTCACTTGGTTTGGTTCTGCATCAATGCATCGACCGCTTGCTAGAAATGCAGCAAAGGCCAAGACGAAAATTCCGCAGTCACCGTAGTTTGTTTGCCGAGGTATCTGGAATAGTTTTTTGTATGACACAACGTTTTCTGGCACATACCGCTCCTAATTTTAATGGTATCTAGATGGATGGTATCTAGACATGTGACAAGTATCCACGTTTCTATCAGAAGACTACTGCTTATCCACAGGGCACTTACATTCTAGCATTCTAGCAAAGGTTTATACATACAGAAAAGCTTTTTTTTAGACTACTACCAGAAGACTACTGCTTATCCACAGGGCACTTACATGCTGGTCAATAATCTCCACCCAGTCAGATGGCTCGCTGTTGGCGCTTTCCTCAGCCTCTACCAGAAACTCCCTAAAATTACAGTTTACGCAAGGAAGAATTATGAAATATTTGGTTATCTTACCTGAACCAGGGCAAAATGCCATCGGGATCCATTCCACTTCCAAGCGAATCACAGTACGTCAGCGTCTTCTCACGAGTACTGATCACCTTTAAATATTTAACGGCATTTGTACCACTGTCACAAATACCACTGTTATGTTGAATAAATTACTTACCGGTACCATAATGGGACCTCTACTATATTATGCCCTACGTAAGTCCTGACTGTACTGTATGTATGTGTAGATGCTATTCTACGTCTCAAAAAACTTTGCCAAAACAAACTTCGGACTATACCAGATATGTCAGCTCTCCTAGCCTACCCAACACATGAGTTAGACACGAATCTGATACCCAAAACTCTCCCTGAATTGTACCACCCGAGATGACACTGCATATAAAAAATAAATGAAAATACCAACAGCGACCGAAACTGTCCAGACTTCGATTGCCGCCTTAACAACTTCCACAATTTCTCCTCATACTCCCTCACGACCTTGAGTTGTTAATGAAGATCTAGAAAAAAATACAGTCATGTCTCGTTAATCCGGATATTCGCCTTCCGGACAAGATTAGGCCAGGTTCCAATTTTTCCCCATGTTATATGACTCATTAATCCGGATCCGGATTCGTTAATCCGGACAGAAGATTTGGGGGGTGTGTGCGACGATAGTTCCACTCCTAATATGGCGAGGCCGGCCACTCACAGAAGGTAAACAGCCTGCGGTACTAGACCAGACCGGCCGCCTGTTAAGGAATAGATGGCATCCGGGCAAGTATATAACGCGCTGCATAGCCAGTGCTTATAAACGGAATAGTGGGAGTCCTGTTTTGCCGGAAATGGCCCAATTAACCTGTAATTGGGAGCGGAAATTAATTACAAAATGCATGTACAAAAGTTGCGCTTTCCTACACACTTTGTCAGTCTTGTGTGTTTTTTACTGTTATGGAGGACTTTGGTCCAGCTACGTTTCACCTAACAAAACATTTTTCATTTCGAATTGAAGAATCGCCGCGGCGAATCCGCATACTACCAGTGCCGATCATGCCGTCTGGCTCATTTTCTACTGCACTGCTAGACTATGAAGATGCGATTCGATTGGCGCTGCAAGAGGCTTTCCCATGTCTGTCAGTCCGGTGCTGCCTTTTTCACTACACACAAGCGATTGTTCGAAGATTTAGCAAGCTAGGTTTGCGACCTGCCTATGATGGACGCGGAGAGGTTTACCGTTGGTTTCGTGCAGTGTTTGCCTTGCCTCTCTTGCCTATCCATCTGGTTCCCTTTGCTTGGCTGAACCTATGCCAAGACCTCCCTCAGTGCGCTCCGCTGGACCAGCACAGACTGGACGAGTTTATCCAGTACTTCCGTTCATACATGTACTAGGGGGGTTGGGGGGGTTACCCCCCTGCTGGAAAAGCCAAACCACCCTCACCCCCACCCCCCCCCCCGAGACAGGTTAAGGGACCCCTCCCCCCGACCAAAAAATACAAGTACTAGTAGTGGCTCCAGTATTAACAAACTGGGTCAGAAATCACTAATTTTTTAGCTAAAATTGACTTGAAAAGCCTTTGGAAACCGAATTTGGCGTTTCCACTGCTGATATTTAAGAAAAATTGGTGTTTTTGGAAGCTCTTTTTGTCATTTTTTGCTTGTTTTTAGCTTTAAAACGCTATTTGGCAGCTTAAAATAGCGATTTTTAGTGTCCTTACTGAGAAAAACGTGCTAAAAACGCATTTCTAGGCGTTTTGGAGCTTTTTGAAATTTGGGACCCCCCACCTGGACGAAACCCCCCCTCGACCCCCCACCTGAGGAAACCCCCCTGTTGAAATGTTGCGACAGATGATCATTTATTATGTGTACTTGTCAAAATTCCTTCCCTTCTGTTGTGCTGTTGTGTTGTGTGCGGCTGTCAGTACCTTTCTTGTATTGTGTTTTGCCAACTAAACTCTACTAGTCAACGTGCTTCACTGATACACGCAGTTCTACGATCCATACCTTCAATTGGTTATGGGCCCCCCCTACCCCCCTCCCCCCAGGTCGGCCCGGAGCTGTTACATGTATGCTTCCGTTACTGGATGGCTATGGTGCCCACTCTCTGGAATCACTACGATAATAACAGCTACAGAACGACCAACCATGCAGAGGGCTATCTATCGCAACTCTCTCAACTCGTGTTTCGGCCGTGCTAACCCGTCTCTGACATTGTTCTTCGATTTTCTGCGCAAACAACAGTACTCCATCCTGACCAGAATTCTACATGTGTGCTACGGATCGCCGACAAAAGGCCGAGTGCCAGAATACCAGCACACTCACGACCAGATCATTGCCACAAAGGAACAACTCAGAGACCGTATTGTAGTGCCGTTTGACGAAATTCTTGTGTATTTGCGTAGAATGAGTTATTTGATCAAAAGTCAGAAGCTGTAATAAATTTCGTTGCTGCAAGAATGTACAGTACAAATTACCTTCGCGTAGTTTAGCTGCAGTCATGGCTGCCAATTGCTAAAAAGGCCAGAATAGTTCCTCGCCTTAGGGCGGATTAATTAGGGGCCGCGGCCAGCTCCGCGAACAATAGAGTGGAACTATCGTCCTACAACCGATTTGGGGTCCCAACCTCGAAATTTGTATGGTAAAGTGATTCGTTAATTAATCCGGATTTGATTAATTTGGACAAAATCCATGCGCAATTTTATAATTCAGGTGTGAATTTTCAATTGAATAATGCTTTTCGTTGAGTCAGAATGTGATTATTTTTGCATTTTTAGGAGCTATAATCAGCTGAAATAAGCTGTTGGCTTTTAATAGGAGGTACAGCTGCAGAATCTAACATGCAACTGACAAAAAGCTATCATTTAGACCTTTGACCCCGAAAACAGTGTTTCAGCTTTGATTCGTCAATCCGGAAATTCTCTAATCCGGACAAAATTGGCCGGTCCCAACTTGTCCGGATTTACCGAGACATGACCGTATATAAGCATAAAATAAAAAATATCATCAATACAGTTAAACGTAACTTGCTCACCCGAAATTCTAATGCAGCCAGGCAGCGATCACTTCAACTCCATCCAGCTTCTACTTGGCATTCTACGTTTACACGAAAAAAACGATGACACCTATTTTATACTTCTATATTTATACTTTTCTTTTTTCCTGCCCACGGTGGGTAGATCACTCGAACTTCAAATTTTGAACACAGACGACCAAATGCGGTATCAAACGACTGCTCACGATCTCCTGATTATTATTTTACACGTCAACATCTAATTACTACATGCTATATTCAGCTATACCTCTGATACGTTTTCTGGTCTCGCAACAGATTCTGTATAGCGTACGCACCCAAATTGTAAATCTTTAATAAAAACGACCGAATACGGCATCAAACAACTGCTTTCGCCCTATAGATTGTGGTTTTACACTCCAACACAAAAGCACGTCCACAACCAATGACTGCATTGCTACCGCAGATGTCGAGCTCTCCTTCATATCGCCTTACTTCATCGATTATCGGCCCGGTTACCCCCTGAATATCTGAATGGGCGCTTCTTACGTAGGTACGGCTGCAATATCCCCGCGATCCGTACCCATTTAGGGTAAGTACGGTTTGCTCCATACCCATTTCGGATAGATTTGCCGTTCGCGCTGCGGAAGAAGTGCAGTGCGGTTCACTGTTGCAAAATACTCATCATTTTTCAAACACTGCCGAATATGGTATCAATCAGTGCTTACAAACTCGATATGACTAAATTACACAAATGAACTAAATTAGGCATGCCTTGCGGCAATTAGGCATTGTGGCTAGGATGGAGGGACTGTCCCGGCAGGGCCATAACCCCAGCGGAATGCCACCCGTGACCTCACACACAAACCCACCACATCCTTCCGTTGGGTTGCCGCCCTCCCTACTAGCTGCACACATGCTCAGTGTCAGTCCACGTGTCACTGGTGAGTGTACTCGTTTGTTCAAACGCATGCGTGTCTGCTATTGTAGCATAGTGTGGGAGGTGCGGACTTTTCAGAATAGCTCCACAACCGGTGCACTTGTTCAGATGGCCACAAGCAGATGCGCTCTTTTGACAAGAATAATAACTGATCGTCCTCTTGTTAACAGCTGCCATGCCAGATAATCGGATTATTTCTTCACGAAGCTGATTCCGATTGATGTTTGTTTGATTAAAATAGTCTGAGCACTTCTTAATTCATAGGATCAGTTCAATAAACACTATTCCTAACAAAACCAGTAACAGAAGGATACTCATAAACTGGGAAACCAGCAACAGAAAGAAAATAAATAAAAAACGGCAACAGTGGGATACATATAAACCGGCAGACCATCAACAGAAAGAAAATAAAGTCAAGACAACAGGGAGTGTATGACGAACCCAACTATCTAACTGCGAACCGCATTTATCCTATTTGGGTACGCCGTAAATTCGGCGCCCGGGGATACTGAGCCCGGGCGTCGTAGGTGGACAAAATTACATTCAGGTTTTATCCCCCCGGGCGCCGTAGGTGGACAAAATTACTTTCAAATTTAAAACCACGCTCGTCCTACAACACGTGGAGCGTCGACAACATACAGAACGACGCTACAACGGCCATATCGAAATTCAAATCGAAATCACGCATAATATAGGTACCGCGGCACGGCCGAACGTAGCGTGGTAAAGCGTAGCGTGTCCAGACAGCCAAAGCGGAAAATGCACAACGCAATATACAAACGACGCTCCCGACGCTCTTGTAACACTCCCGAGACCAAAACCCGACGGGACGCCGCTACCGCGGGTCCCTTGATTTGGCTCTGTTTCAAAAAGTAGTCAAACCAGTGGCCAGCGTAGTCAAATGGTTTGACTACGATATAGTCAAATTTGACTACTTTGGTATTGTACTCAAACGGGCGGTAGTCATAGTCATAGTCAAACGGAAATTTTGGTATTGTAACAACACTACTGAAAACGAACTAATACACTACATACAACTCTGTAGATGCAATGAATAAGAACTACCGCTAAAAGGGTTTATTACAGTCAGGCACTTAACGCCGTTTATATGGTACCGGCACTTAGGGTAGTGGTACCATCATATGTACCCCACGTTCGGCGACTGGTGGTACCATATATGGTACCTCTACCCATGGCCATCGGTGCCGATACCATAAACGGCGTTAAGTGCCTGACTGTATGTTAAAAAATCTTAAAACAGAATACAGAGAAATATTTACAATTGACATGCCTGCCTAACAAATGCAATGCACTGCCCTAGAATAGGTACCCAAGAACGGCAAAATGTTTACCAGTACGTAGTATATTTTTTGCATTAAAATTGTAGTAATAAACTGATCCAATAATATTCTTGTAGACAAATCTTTGACAGCGTGTCAGACCCGCCAAGCGATAGGAACATAGGCAAATATGCAAATTATATACAAGTGAATTGAATTGTTACTGAGCTCCCAGTTCATTGGCTCGTTTCACAGCTGCCTCCACAGCAGAAATGACAGATCCACGAACACCCGACGCTTCCAGAACATGAACGCCGGCGATTGTGGTCCCACCTGGTGAGCAGACCATATTCTTCAGATCTCCAGGGTGTCGTTTTGTCTCTAGAACCATTTTTGCCGAGCCCTGAAGGGAAATATTGGCTCAAGAAGCTAGCAAATCAGGTCACCAAAACAGTTTGAGCTGCCAGCTGGGTGGCCAAATCTCTTGGCAGTCCCATTTTTACTCCGCCGTCCGATAAGGCATCGATGAAGGTGTAGACCTAAAAATTTGTAGGTAGATAGGTACTGTAGTTTGGTTGAAATATTACATAGGCTGGGCCAGAACCACTGAGTCCGCAAACTGCGTCAATTTGGTACTCTGACACCTCGTGACACGTTCCAACTGTCTTCAGCAGAGTGGTGACTAGTTGAGCCTGTATGCTTTAGTTATGACTAAGAATAGGCTTTACTACCGTACTGTACAATGTAATCAGAGAAATGGGGTATCCTGGATTTCGGAAAGGGGTGTAAAACTTTGAAAGTGCCTGCTTGGGCCGCTGCCCAACCAGGATAAGAAAATTTAGCAAAATTTCTGTTCAAAAACTCGTTTAAAACACATTTCAGGCTTAAAATTAGCAGAAATTACAAGTTTTAGTAGTTTAAAGTGGCTTCTGCCCGAGCAGGGCGAAAAAATTTTGAAAATTTAGCCTTTAAAAACGCATTTAAAAGGCATTCTGAGCACAAAATAGACAGTTTTGGTACTTAATTCATTAGTTTCGCTTATTTTTGACAGACTTTCTCTTCCTACCTCCACCGCAAAGGGGTGTACCCACCCTACACCCCCTGGATACGCCACTAAACAGAAAGCTTCCGTGTAAAAAACAGTGCGTGGTGGGCCATTTATCTACCGTAGGTTTAGTCTTACTGTAACTTTTGTGTTCGAAATGTAATTTAGCTGAAATTAGATCACAAAATGCATACATAGTATATCCTCAGAAGTTTTACTCTGAAAAACCTAGCCAAATCTGTTCATCAAAACCACTAGTTATGCACGTCCAATTCCACATGTTCACTTTGACGGCAGACACATTGGAAGTGGATGAATTGAAGACTTGGCCCAAGTTTTCCAGAGCAAAGATCTCGAGCATTTCTTGTGCAGGTTTTGTTAAAATTTCAGTAAGAACACAAAAGTTACGACAAGACCAAACCGATTATGGATATGTGAGAAATCTTGTATTACATAGTTCGTTAATTGCGGCATACATGCTTACATGACTGTCACTGCAGTTGGCGTCTCTACAGAATACACTGGCACCTTCCCCCACTATGGCAGGAGTGTTGGGCATCACGCGCACGATGGGCATTTGGTCAGTTTCTTGACCAGAAGACAGCTGAAAACAAGAAAACAGTATCAGGTTAAATAAAAAACCATTATCAGTTGCTTAATCATAATAGATGCATTGCCTAAGAAAACAAAAACCCACACAATAAGTAGGGATGGGCACGCTTCGTGCGGTTGCGCCGTTTAGAAAATACAAAAATACGGGCAAAATATGGTCCGAAAACGGTTTTCGCAACTTCAAGCGCAAATTCTTCTTTATGTTCGGTTATTGATGGTAGGAAGTGATGTACTTATATGAAACAGAGTACGAGCTATCGAATAAGAAGCATTTTGAACCTTAATTCAGCCGTTAAAGGGCATTTTTTTCTCAAAAACTGAATTCGTCGCTTTTCAACGTCCATTTTCTGTTGAAAGGAGAGTTTATTTAAATTGGTTTCAATCGGATTTGAAATCAGCGTAACTTGTTACCTATGTAGCACCACTCTTTTTCTTAACGCAGTTTGACGCGGTCCCCACAAATTGGATTCTTTCTTAACTACTGAAAATCGGCTTTTTCGTGGACTTTTTTCGTGTTCCTGATTGTTGTGATAAAACGATGAATTTGGCGAAAGGGTTTCAATCGGTTCTGAGTATAGTAGACTTCAGGCTTTCGAATGATAGAAGAATTGGCTCTCTGCTGTTTGTCGTTAACCCCACAAACGGTGTTGAAATTTCTGTAACCCTAAATTTTTCCCATTTCAGTATTTTATTTTGTGCAACGCTTGCAATCATACTTTTTCGCATTAATTTAGCTGTGTTACGGATATTCACGGCCTTCTAGTAGATTATAAACAATCAAGTGGGTTGCATCTTCGTAAATCGCGCCACAGAAAATCAGTCCCAGTTCAAACGTGCGACCAAATGCTAATTACTAATCTGCGCGGCTCATACAAAAGCTGTTTTTAACACAAATTCCTCTAATTCTTCATGAAATCAAGTGCGATTTTTTGCGTAATTTATCGCATCCGGTCATGCTATCGCCGTTTTAGCATAAACTTTTTCTTGTAGCGCGAGTTATTCAAATATATTGCCCATAATAAAAATGGTACCAAGTGCGCCATAGAAAAGTCCTTCGCAGGCGACTGTCATTAAATCGCATTTTTCTAATTTTTAATGAAATCGAATGCGGTTTTTTGCCTGAATTGTCCTATGCGGTCATGCTATCGGCCCTTTCAGCATATTTTCGTGGTCGTAGCGCGAATTATTAAAAATGGTCGCCCATACCTACAATAAGTGTACCAACGGGGGCAATGAAGAATTAGCCGTCACTGCCCCCCACGAGCTCTTCCCATTCAAACCAAACGTACATTACATACTGTTATCATAACAATAAATACAGTATAAAACTCGGGCAACCGTCTATGATACGAACAGTATTATCACCTGGTTCCGAATGGTAGAAATTTTGGTTCCGGCCAAAATGGAGATGAATAGTCCTGCAGATTGAGCCAAGATTGGGCCGCAGTCTTGCGCAACTTTTGGCAAGGTGTCTGGTTTGACTGCCAGAAAAACAAGGCCAGAGGCGCCGAAATCGGTCAGAAGTTGCGAATTGGACGTACAAGTGCGAATATTCAGTTGCTAAAAAGAATTGTCGAAACTGCGCATAGATTGGAAACTGCGCATAGAATTGAACTTCACCCTACTTTGCATTGATTAAGAGTTGGAGGGAACGGATCACTGACTCCTATGCTGTCTGCATCGATTAAGCCTAAAAAGGTGATTAAAAATAGGAGTTGGAAGAGAAAAGTTAAGGTCTACCAGATTTCAAAAATCCTTTAATCAACGCTTGAGCCATGTTGCCGCCCCCGATAAAACTGACTTTCGGTTGCAAATTTGCCTCTAGACACAATCTTCTAAATTCTTCCGCCATCGTCCAAAGCTTTCGGTCCTCGGCGTCACCAAAACTTACTTCTTCTATTATGCGTTGCTACAAGGGATAGTAAATAATTTCAAATTGTAATAGAACAGCCGCCTAAGCAAGTACTGTAATAGGGAGCGACTTTTGACGTCGTTTCACAGTGTCCGAAACGAATCGAACGAAGATTCGCGCCACGTTTCTGTAGTTCATAATTGGCCGGTAAAAATTTGAAAGGACAAAATATTATATTCAGTGGTGGGTTGTGTACACAGACAAAACAAATGGAGCGCGCCTACTGCGTTTGCACTTTTGCCCTGCCCGCCACGCCAGAGACGTAATAATTTTCAGATTACTCTGACAGGTGACCGACTTTCGCTGCCAAAAACTTTACTCCATTTCTTTCTATTTTAGACTGCTTTTTCTTAGCGTCCCATCGCTATCATTCGTTTTCTTCGTCTGGACCGTATAAAACCGAAGTTAGTGCGTTTGAGTGAGACAGCGATAAGGGAATGCAAATTTTGGGCTGAATTTCTTATTTTTTACGATTTCAGACAGTTTTACACATTTACCACTTCTAAGATTAGAAGGTCGTAAAGCAGTTGAAATACTTCTTGAAAAGGCAGATGCATGCTCCATTTGTGTGAAGATAAATTTCTTAAAAGGAAAAGCTCTGCTGAACGCAGAAAAACGTGATTATTTTTCCGTTTAGCGAGTTGTGGTGCGACTGTAGCTCCAACGTTTTCAAGACCACAAATTGACTACAAACAGTGGATTTAAAACAGAGCCTGAAAAGAAACTACAAATCTACATTCGAATACAAATTAGAATAGCTGATACGTATGTACCACAAATCGACTCCTGCCTGAACATACATGTAACAGCTCCGGGCCGACCTGGGGGGAGGGGGGTAGGGGGGGTTTCCTCAGGTGGGGGGTCGAGGGGGGGGGTTTCGCCCAGGTGGGGGTCCCAAATTTCAAAAAGCTCCAAAACGCCTAGAAATGCGTTTTTAGCACGTTTTTTTCAGTAAGGACGCTAAAAATCGCTATTTTAAGCTGCCAAATAGCGTTTTAAAGCTAAAAACAAGCAAAAAATGACAAAAAGAGCTTCCAAAAACACCGATTTTTCTTAAATATCAGCAGTGGAAACGCCAAATTCGGTTTCCAAAGGCTTTTCAAGTGAATTTTAGGCTAAAAATTAGTGATTTCTGACCCAGTTTGTTAATACTGGAGCCACTACCACCACTTGTATTTTTTGGTCGGGGGGAGGGGTCCTTTAACCTGTCTCGGGGGGGGGGGTGAGGGGGGGTTTGGCCTTTCCAGCAGGGGGGGGGGGGTAACCCCCCCAACCCCCCTAGTACATGTATGTGCCTGAACCACTAACAAACTAAAATCCTACAGTGAATTGAACACTAACTACTAGCCACTATTAACTAAAAACTCTAAAGCTGGGACTACTACATAACTAACCACTTTCTAGAACCTAAATCTTGGCCAGCAACTATGTACTTTGTAGTTGTATTCGGTTTCCACGGAAACTTTTGTTTTACCTAGCCTTGCATAGCTTGCGTCCGATTAAGCGTTAGCTTTAGCTAAAATGTGCTTGTCTTATTACCTGCTCGTAGTTCCATTGATATTCTGTTGTCTGACAACTAGAATCGATGCAGCGCATTCGATTAGTTCTACCCATCCTCCTGTCATTTTTGAATCAGCGCCGTGGAGTGCTACTGACAGCTGGAAAATATTGGTTAAATTTGACACTCTCGATAGAAATGGAAGGCTGTTCGAGATGACTGTCTACAAGGAGAGTTTGAAGTTGTTTACAGTGACTGCTGGTATAAAAAATGGCCTGATAGATGTTGATGTTCTAAAAACAGATAACGGCACTGATCTTGTTAACTCCCACGGCCACTCAAGAGGTATTGCTCTGTACAACTTTTAGTAGGTAGTAGTGTGTTTGTATATCCAATGATGCATATACAACTTTTTATAAATATACAAATGTTTGGATATACAATTATATACAAACGGACTGCTGATGCAATATTTAATATACATATACAAACAGTCGTGATATACAAACGGTTTGTATATTTCCCTGTTTGTATATTTCAGAGAAACAAAATTGATTAAATTTGGCATATTTTTGCTTTTTTCTTACTGTAACTGACTTATATTTTCCACATCACCATCATTTTGGGCATCTTTTTTCATTCTTTTTAATGTTTCTCCAAATCCAAATATTCTAAAAGCACTGTGATGAAAAACGCTTTCTTTTCTCGTGAAAATTACACTTTTCAGGCAATATTTACGTTTTTAGTGATATACAAATATACAACCTGGTCCCGTCTTGGACATGGGTATTTACGCTATCCGGTGTGTCACGGCTGGCATCTGTGAGAGCGTGTGTTTGTGGGTTCGAAACGGGTCGAATTGACTGGAAGTAGTCGACTTAAAGCCCAACCCAGTCCACCGAAAGCCGGTGATGGCCAGTAGGTAAACCGTTAATTTTTGTTAATTTTTGTTTTCAGAACTAATCTATGACCAAATACAGACGATGGAATTGGTAATGTCCAGTCACGAGATAGTGCACATATTCGACGGAAAAGAACTGGAACGATTCGCTATGAACGACGATTATACCAAACAGAAAAGGCTCCAACTCAATATAACGACTGGCGGCAGTATTTTGGTTTATCCAAGTCAAGCTAACAGTGCTTAGGAAAATTTTAGCAGCAAATTCATTGACTGGCTGTCTAAGCGTCGATTCAGTTCCCGAGAAAATGCTTCAGTTGGCTGAAAATCATAAAATTATGGGTTGCGGCAACCCATGTAAAGATCTAGAATGTGGCGATGGAAAGTGTGCAAAGATTTCTTGGGTGAAGGCAAAATGCGATTGCTACGGCACTTTCAAAGAAGATAAACAGTGCGGAAAAGGTTGATTAGTTTTAGTTACTATTGGTTGCAAAATTCTTTGTCTAGACTCAACAGTAGTAGCCATTGCGAAAGAAGCACAAATATTCTACACGGCACCAAGAGAGTTCGACCCAAAACGTCTGGCAATTTCGTTTAAGAAACGTTTAGAGTCAAAGGTTTGAGTAGATGACTGCCAAAGATTGAAAACAAAATTTTTTCAGGAGCCTGTTAGGGTTTTGATCAGCGGACAAATATGGCAAGAGAAGAGTTGTAGTGAATTTGTATGTCAACCGGCTCAGACCACTGTATTTGGTTTGGAGCTGCAGCCAGGACCACCAGCTTTAATTTTTCTGCAGTTGTCTCATTTTAGCAAGAAAGTGCAACTAAAGAACGCTTTTGATGGAAAGTAGATACATTGTATCTTGCACTGTTTAGGACCCCAAACTAAATAGAGAGAAAGGTGAAAAAGTTAGGCATGTGCAAGAGCGTAGCTGGGAATCGAACCCAACACCTTTGGATTTCCGGTCCAATGAACTAACCACTATACTACACTAACTATACTACATGCCAGACAAACACCTTAACTAGACCCTTGACAAGCCAGACAAACAATGGGGAGCGGACCAATGGCCTAAAGTCTGTTTTTTTCAGCTGGCATACAGTACAGGTGAGGTTTGACTATGAGAAAAATCGCTTGACACTGCACGTGGATGAAAAAACTGAGCACATTGCCTTCGAGAAATACTGGAGAAGTTCGAGAATGTTCTATCCAAAAATCAATTTTTTTCTTCTGCCTGGAGGTACTACATACAGTAGAGGTAAAAAAATGTCCGCCCCTTTTTCGAAATTTGCACAAACGAATCGCTCTCAGTCAATTCTTTATCGATTAGCCTCATATTTTTTGGATTGATTAACAAGATGACTGGGTAGGTGCTGCGCAAGTTTGGTGCCAAAATTCTAGCCGGTACTGGTTTTATGACCCGAAAACTAAGAATCAGGGGATCCACGGAAATTCTAATTTTTTCGGCAATCGAAGAGTAAGGGTCTACAACTTGCTGGAATGATTGGTATTGCCACTGGGCGTAACGTATTGAATGGGCACGCCTCTGGCACAAAGGGCGCTTAAACTGGGGAATTTAAAAAACATGATCGAAAATACCATACTTATCATCATTTAACCAGTTTTTCGAAGAAAAGTCACATTTTATCATGTTTCATCTTCTGTCATCTTGTTGATTAATCCTGAAAACTTTAGGCAAATCAATCGATAAAGAATTGACCGATAACAAATTGTTTGCGCAAAGTTCGAAAAAGGGGGTGGAAATTTTTTTGGCTTTCTACTGTACAGCGTTTGTATGCTCAGTAATGCTGCCGTTTCTTTAGGTTGCACTCGTGACCTATATGTGGACGAAATGTCAATGCTACCAGAGTTAAATACCATAAAAAATCCCAGAGTGAATGTAACGACGACAGAAAAGCTGAAGTTTAGTGAATGCCGCGTCTCTGCAATGAAGTCTGACAATGAAACATTTGCAGTGCACGGCCTTTCTGTATTAATGTTCGTTCTTTGCGGCCTGCTGATGATGTGGTAAATCTGGATACAATTTTCTTATCTTCTTCCCTGGTGGAAGAACAATGGAATAGAAATAAAAATCGTAGATCCTTGCGACCTTGCGGGCACAGTTGGCGTACCGGAGATTTCCGCTTATAAGACCACCATAGTTAGAAGACCATGGTCTTTAAATAGGTTTTTGTTTCCAGTTATAGGACCATGGTCTTCTAATAGGTGGTCAGAAAACTAGGTTCATAGACACCCATTTTCCAGTTAAAAGACCATGGTCTTAGTTTAATTGACCGATTTTAGCACACAATTACAGTCAGGCACTTAACGCCGTTTATGGTACCGACACCATATAAGGTGCCGGTACCATATATGGTACCGGTACCGTAGGTAGTGGTACCATATATGGTACCGACACCATATATGGTACCGTCACCATATATGGTACCGGCACCATATATGGTACCCCCACCTTCGGGGCCTGTGGTGGTACCATATATGGTACCGGTACCATATAAGATGCCGGTACCATATATGGTACCGGTACCATATATGGTACCGGCACCATATATGGTACCCCCACGTTCGAGGTCTGTGGTGGTACCATATATGGTACCGGTACCATATATGGTGACGGTACCATATAAGGTGCCGGTACCATATATGGTACCGGCACCATATATGCATACATGTAACAGGGGGGGGGGGGGTCTGGGGGGGGTCTGCCCCCCACCCGAAATAGGCCAGACCCCCCCCCCCCCCCCCCCGGATGGGGACCCCCCCCCCCCGAGACGATTTCACCGACCCCCCCCTCCGATTTTTCTGGCAAGTAAATTTTCGAGCAAATTTTTGCAATTTTTTACAATTTCACGCACAAAAATTGCCAAAATCGCCTGCAAAACAGCACTTTTTAGCTGTATTTCAGCCCAAATTAGCGATTTTTGGCAATTTTTAGCCGAAAAATTGCGATTTTTGAGCGTTTTTAGTGCCCACCCCCCTCCCCCAAAATTTTGGCTCAGAGCCCCCCCCCCGCGCCGGCGCCAGACCCCCCCCAACCCCCCCTCCCCCCATCGGCGGATGACCTGTTACATGTATGCATATATGGTACCCCCACCTTCGCGTTTTTCCGGCACCGGTACCATATATGGTACCACTCCATTCAGATTTCGTACCATATATGGTAGTGGTACCATATATGGTGCCGGTACCATATATGGTACCGTCACCATATATGGTACCGGCACCATATATGGTAGCGGCACCCATGGCCATGGGTAGGGGTACCATATATGGTGCCGGTACCATATATGGTGACGGTACCATATATGGTGCCGGTCCCATATATGGTACCGGTACCAGATATGGTACCACCACAGTCGCCGAACGTGGGGGCACCATATATGGTACCGGTACCATATATGGTGACGGTACCATATATGGTGCCGGTACCATATATGGTACCACTACCCTCGGTACCGGTACCATATATGGTACCGGCACCTTATATGGTGTCGGTACCATAAACGGCGTTAAGTGCCTGACTGAATTAACTGTTTTTAAAGTGAAGAAAAGCTGTGCATTGTGAGAAAGAAAAGGCGGAAGTACATAGCTAAAACATGATTCTGATTTTTGTTTTGAACGCAATACAGTACCTGCTATGCTTCAACACAACCTTTCTTTTTGTAATTTCAAGTAAAGTTTTACAAGTCAAGCGTAAACTGGTCAGGCATGTCTGGAACAGCCATTTAGGTGAAAAACAAAATCAATTATTGGCCAAAAATCGTTTTTTCCAGTAAAATAACATTTTCCAGTTATAAAACCATGGTCTTCAAAAGGGCGCCAAAAAGTTACCCTAAATTTGGGCATTTTCCAGTTATAAGACCAGGGCCGGGTTGCATAAAACAACCTTAAGTTAAGGGGTCCCTTATCCTTAAGTTGGCACCTTAAATCGATAAGTGGGCACTTTGTTAAGTGCCACCTTAACTGAACTTAAGGGGCCACTTATCTTTAAGGTGGGACCTTAAATAGATAAGTGGGCACTTTGTTAAGGTGGCACTTAAGTGAGTTGCACAAAAAAGTTAAGGTACTACCTTAACTAAGTGGGCACTTAACTCTGCTGGCTTTGTTTGTGCGCTTGGTTTTCGCACTCAGCTCCATTCCAAACGGCTCTCAAAGCCTGTTATGGCCGCTGTACCCGAAGATAAACGCAAACGAAAACCGCGGAGCCCAAACTGGACGAAAAACGATTGCTGTCTTTTGATCGATTGCTACGAGAAGTATCACAAAGTGATCGTCGGTGCTTTTTCATCAACTCTCACAGCAAAAAACAAAAGCGACGCCTGGGACTACCTGTTGAAGGATTTTTTGTCGGCAAAACCGGATTTCAAACGTTCTCAGGAAGAAATCAAAAAGAAGATCAGCAACACCAAAGATGATGCAAGGAAATATGGTAGTGTGGTCAGACAAGCGGCACTGGATGACACCGGTGGCGGCTCCCAGCCCGAGAAACCCGATTTGCATGTGTCCAAAATGTACGAGATTATGTTTGGCGACACAGGTGCTGGTTTGATTGGGCTTAATTCGGGAGTTGAGTCTGAGGCTGGCTCTGCGGCTCGTGTTGGAGAGAGCAGTACCAGTTGCACGCAACCTTTCCACTCCGATGGACCTGCTTCTGAAGCTGCCGCCGCCGCCGCTTCTTTGGAGGACCCAGAATCACCGTCCGATTCACCCACCATCTCCTATGCTACAAGTCCCGTGATTGGTGGTCCAATGAGCGCTGTCTTGAAGCCGATCGCCAAAAGGGGTCGTCGAGAATTCCGGTCAGTCTCACCCACCCCTTCAGCAGATCTCGCCGACCTTCAAAAGACTGTATTAGAAGAACAGCTGAACCTGATTCGTGAGCATCGGCAGCTCATCGCTCAGCAAATGGAAACCGACCGTAAAAAACGCCATTTGATTGAGATGCAGTCGCGTCTGGCTCGCGATGAGCTGCGTCAACGTGGAGTCGATCGGCCTCTCATGGGTGCCGCTGTCAGTGTGGCCACTAGCCTGGATGACCCGTATTGCCCTAACACTGACTTTATGCACTTCGATCAGTAACTCAATAATCTTTACTCGTTAGTTTGCTTTTGTTTTCGCTGTCACCTGGCAAGTAAAGAAAACTAATTTTCTAGCAAATACATCCAAATAATTTTCCATGTCTGTCTGCAACATTCTATTTCCCAAACTTTTGTTAAGGACGTGGTGTAGGTGAAAGCAAAAAATTGAAAATATTAAAATTTTGCACTGGTTAGATCACTCCTTTTAACTTTACTGATAGATTGCACAAGTACTTTTAAGAGGACGGGAAGGCTAACTAATTTCTTACCCATTAGGTACGTATGTGTCAAAGGTGGCCGTAAATACATTGCGTTTACGGAAAAGTGCTGAAAGCTTAGAATGTCAATGTCATACCTATGTAATCTGTAGCTCAGCCAGTCCCGTCCCCATCTCTAGGTAAAATAGTTGAGAATTCATGCTAAAGTGTGCGCGCTGTATGTGTAACGAAAATTTTCATGTACCTTTACTTTACAATGCATTTATGAAAAAAACTGCTGAATTAATTGAGCTCGGTAAGTATGACCATCTCTCTGAGGTGCTAACTCCAGATTTTCAACATCAAACTGTACCGGATCAGGTGGCAGTTGATCGAAATCATCTTCTGGGTCATTAAGAAGGAGGGCCAGGTTGTGGAGAACTGCACACGCACCAATGATTCTGCAGGCTCGCACAGGATTAACTCGGATTTCGCTGTGCAGGATCGGAAATCGGCGTTTCCATCGGCCAAATGTAGACTCAATTACAGTTCGTGTGGCTTTGTGACATCGGTTGTACCGTTCTTCTGCTACTGTGCGTGGTGCAGTGATAGGGGTCATCAGCCACCGTTTGCAAGGATAGCCAGAGTCGCCCAGCACGATTCCCTCACGCTCGCCTCGCTCAAACTGACCATGTAGCACGCTGTTGGTCAGAATTCTAGAGTCGTGCGCAGAGCCCGGCCAATCAGCCACTACATTCAGAAAGCGACCGTTGGCATCGCAAACTACCTGTACATTGAGCGAATGATACCCTTTTCTGTTGACAAAGTCAGGCTCATTTGGTCCTGTTGGAGCTCGAATCCACACCTGCGTGCCATCAATTGCACCCACCACACCCGGAAAGTTAGCCACTCTGTGCCAGTCTCGCTTCAGCTTCCGAGTGCTGATAGGGTCAGCCGGAAATGCAACCAATTCGTCCAGTCGCCTTACCAACGCATTAGAAACACGGTGCACAATTCTGCTAACAGTTGATTTGTGGCACTGCGTTGTGTCACCCACTACCATTTGAAATGAGTTACTTGCAAATACTCTTAGAGCAACCGCGACCTGGTGCTCGGCCGATAACGCAAAATTGCGCTTGGTTGGGTGTTCAATGTCGCGCCGAATTAAATCGCAAACTTGTTGGAAGTTCTCCTTAGTAAACCGGTACCGTTGATGGAATTCATGATCATTCCACTTGTCGAAAATCTCGTAGCGCTCCCGAAAGTTTCGCTGTCGTCTGTTGGGTAAGCCCAACAAAGGTAGAACGCCAACAACAGCCATACTTTGAAACAGACAATGCCAACCTTATCTTTAAGGTAGGTTTACGGGAACCTTAAATTTTAGCGCTTAAGTTTGGAACCTTAACTTTTGTGCAACTCACTTATCTTATGAGGACCTTAACTTAAGTTTAAGGTGCCACTTATCTTGTCCAACTTAAGTCAGGCACCTTAAGTTTTGTGCAACTCACTTACGTTGCCCAGCAACCTTAACGTAAGTTTAAGGTGCCACTTAAAGTTAAGGTTGCTTTATGCAACCCGGCCCAGGTCTTGTAAGTGGAAAACTCCGGTAGTGATTTAGGCCGCAAAGCCACTGTGCGCGTTCTCGTGTCTTTGCTTTCGCAGGTTTCTTGCCGGAGAGAGTTGGTCGTCGGCACAAAGCTCCACCCAGGCCACCGAAAGCTGGTGACAGCGAGTAGGTAAAATGGGAACCGACTGGATCTGCCATTGCACTGGAAGCCGCTCTGCAAAGCATGCCGCGTTGGAGGAGAAGATCTACGATGTCAGAAGCTGTCTGAGATACCCACTATGCTCTTCTGGCATACACCGGCGGCCGTCGGGAGCTGACCTGACAGCATCATGACGTCAAAATGACAGACGCTCTCTCAGTGACAGGCACACAACAGCATGGCTAGGACACATACATGTAACAGGGGGGTCTAGGGGTCTGCCCCTCCCGACTTAGGCCATTCCCCACGGATGGGGACCCCCGCCCCCGAGACGATTTCGCCGACCCCCCTCCGATTTTTCTTGCAAGTAAACTTGTGAGCAAATTTTTGCAATTTTTTACAATTTTAGACAAAAAAATGCCAACATCGCCTGCAAAACAGCACTTTTTAGCTGTATTTCAGCCCAAATTAGCGATTTTTAGCCTAAAGACTGCGATTTTTTCGATTTTTTAGTGCCCCACCCCGCTCCAAAAATTTTGGCTCAGACCCCCGGGCCGGCACCAGACCAACCAACCCCCACCCCCTTCGGCGGATGACCTGTTACATGTATGCTAGGACATGGCCGGGCAGTGAAAGATGTGCAAACATCCGAGATGACGAATCACGTGACCACATAGGTCTGGTCGTTGAGCGATAAGGCCCCCGCACATCGGATCAGATAGACGGCCTCATAAATACTGCTTTCTGTTTTCTCTACATTACAAAAACGCATATGCGACCATAATACACTGTGTCCATTTAGCATCGTCACTGTATTAATAAAAACCTAGAATCATTAGACCTGTATCCGCAAAAGCTCATTAACTTGTTGTTGACCAGTCTAGGGTCAGGCTAATAAAATAGGAAATTACATTTCCGAATATTGTACTTCAAGTTAACCAACTTTAGTAGCTCTGTTTAATATGAGTAGGGGTGCCTCTAGTCCTTGCCCTCAATAGGCAGCAGAAAAATGACACAGAATTCCACTGCAAAAGTAGGCCCAGACGGGTGGGACAACCTTTTCCTCTACATCATCTACTTTGTGCTCGGGACTACCATCAGCGCAGGCAACTGCGTGATTGTGGCCACCATTCTCAAGTACAAAGCACTGCGCTCTTCAAAGGTTTATGTAATTGTGACTGGCTTGTCCACTGCTGACGCCATAAACATGCTAGCATACGCTATTGCTGGTAAGGTGTCTCTCATTTGCTGGCTTGAAAACAAGTGTAGATAGAGGGCGTCGTAAAAATAAAAATGATAACATTTCTATTTGCTGTCATTGCCGCAAATTTTGTTGAAATTGGCTGAAATTTGAAATATAGGGCCCAAAATAGGAAAGAATTTATGAGTTAAAATTTGGTGTTCCAGGCTTAACCGAATCCTGATAAATTGATGTTTGTTAATTTCAATACCTGTAGAAATACATACGTAGCAATGTATGGTACCACACCACTATAGTATGAAATCTGAAGGGAGAGGTAGCATATGGCATCAGTAAGGGGCCGTCCATAAACGACGTCGTTCCAGATAGAAGAGGGGTCGGCTGAAATGTGACGATAGACGACGAACCAGGGGGGAGGGGGTTAGCTAAAAACGACGTCGCTTTTTTCGGAATTTTTGGGAACTCTGATTGTATTATTTTCAATTTAAGTACATTCTGGCAAAGGTTCTAAACATAGAAAAGGTTCCCAGAGTGGTTAGTAGGGATTTATTCAATTGATTACGCAGTATGGCAACAAGAAAACATAACAGTACCGTATGTACTGCAGTTTTATCGGGGGGGGGGGGGTAAATGGAAAACGACATCGGCTTAGGGGATGGGGGTCCCAGGCGATTTTCGGGGGAGGGATGTCTGTACGGATTTTGGATGACATCGTCGTTTATGGACGGCCCCTAACAGGTACCGGAACCAAGTACATGTATGGTACCATCAAAGTCCCCAAACATAGCGGTACCATACAGTATATGGTACCAGTATCATAAGTGCCTGATGGTATGTATATCCAAAAACTCTGTCCAGGTGCGTATCGCATAAGGAAGGTGTTGGATGGCACTCACAGCGGTCTGATGCGTCCCTGGGAGTGCATGTGCACAGCGCAAGGGCTGTTATGGTCATTCTCCAACAAAATCAGCAGTCTTATGCTAGCTGCTGTATCTCTGGATCGGCTGTTCAGTGTGGCCCTACCGCTGGAATACCTGGCATGGAGCACAAGGTGTCTGTACAATCTTGTAGGCAGGAAACATAATGATTTCCTGCAGTTGAAATCAGTCCTAACTAACTAAATTCAGTTACGCACGGACCATCGTGATCACTAGCTACATGTACAGCGTGGTGTCGGGCGCCATTGGAGTTGCACTGACTTACTCAACCCGCAACCAACCGCCCAGCATCTCGGCTGCTTGCATACCACCACAAGCTTTGGCTGTAGTCAGCCCAGTAAGACTGATATTACACTGTCAGTCAGAGAGACTAAGCCATAGATGAATCGGTTCCTTTTATGGCTTATCTCTCCGACTATGGCTATGATGTTCCATCAATGGCTGTTGATCGCCTACATACTGTATTTCACACTGTTCATGCTACGTAGCCATAGATGGTAATAATAGTTGGTATGGTGGAAGAGGGAGAAGAGGATCATGTATGGTTAAGGAGGCTTACAATACCCATCGAAGGAACATCATAGCCATTGTCGGAGAGGTAAGCCATAAAAGGAACCGATTCATTTATGGGTTAGTTTTTTGGTGTTGTTGTTGGTGTTTGCAGGCCTACAGTAGCTACTTCGCCATGATGCCGGTGTTCTTCTGTACACTGAGCATCATGCTCTATATCAGCGTGTTCGCCATCTACCATCGTGCCATCCAGGCCATGGCACCTGCTGACCGGAAGCGACAGCTGGAGCAGGAGCGGAAGGTGACCAGAGGATTGGGGGTCAGTTGTTTGTGCACCTTCTTTTTCTACGAGGCACCGTGGTTTGCCGGCTTGGTGAGCACCTGGCTCGGCTTCAGCAGCATCAACTTCGTCTTCTGGGTGCTGACTATGATCAACCCCGGTTGCAATCTGCTGGTCTACCCACAGAGAATGCCAGAGATCAAGATGGCGGTCAAGGGTCTGTTCACTTGTAAGAAGATGCCTGAAAGCTTGCAGCAGTGGCATGCGATCGGCACAGCCGCTACTACAAAGGTAGAGCCGATGGCTGCCAAACAAGCCGAAGATAGAGTGGAAAGTGTGTGAGCAGTGGAACAGATTTTTTCGGTCGAAATTATAGCATTCAAAAATGCGCTTTTGGCCATTCTGATGGTCAAATTGGGGGAAAGTTAGTAAATTTTAATTTATGAATAAGGTGATGGTTGTTGTTTGTAACTGTGGTGGTTGACTGATTTTTCTTTCTTTTCTTTGTGACTTGGTGATGATGTGCTAAATCTCGATAGAATTTTCTTATGTCTTTGCCTGGTGGAAGAACAATGGAAAAGAAATCAAAAATGTAAATCTATGGCCTCATAGATACAGTATTGCTTTCTGTTTCTGTATATTTACAAAAATGCACGTTCATCTACAATACATTGTGTTCATTTGCTAAGGTCACTGTGTTAATAAAAAACCTGCAATTATACCTATATCAATCAAAGCTCATTAACTTGTTGTTGACCATCTCATATCAAACTAATAAAATAGAAAATTTCATTTCCCAATATTGAACTTCAAGCTAACCAACTTTAGCAGCTCTGTTTAATATGAATAGAGCTCAAGCTAGAGGCTACTTTAGCCTCAATAGGCAGCAGAAAAATGACACAGAATTCCACTGCAAAAGTCGGCCCAGATGGCTGCGACAACCTTTTCCTCCACATCATCTACTTTGTGCTCGGGACTACCATCAGCGCAGGCAACTGCGTGATTGTGGCTACCATTCTCAAGTACAAAGCACCGCGCAATTACAAAGGTTTATGCAATTGTGACTGGCTTGTCCACTGCTGACGCCATAAACTAATAAATAAAAAATAAATAAAAAGTAAAAACTTGCATAATATTTCCTAAGAAGCTGGGAATTTAATTTGTTAAAATTTCATCAATTCAGAATGTCGATAACTTGAAAAAAGGGGAAATACCCTTGGAGACCTTTTTTCCTGAACTCTAATTAAAAAACGATATTCTGGAAATTCTTCAATATCTCAAATTAACCGTGTCAGCTTCGGTATGAACAGCATGTGACTGCAGTGACTCTAATCAATTAAAATACTAATTACCAACATTTGATCTCTATAGCAACCAACTGATAATTCAGGCACCCACCATTCAGCTCGACTGGACAAACAAGTAAAATTGCTAGAATGGAGCCAGTAGATGTCACAGCCATCCTCTTTTGTCTTATTGCCATTCCGGCACATGTGCTGGTCATAACTGTTCTAGTGCGTTTTCGCAAGAAATCTGAACTCAAAACGCCTTTCTACCAAATGCTCTTATCCTTATCTATCAACGATTTATCAACGTGTCTAGGATCATTGTTTCTCTTTTTTCTCATCTCCAACCTCAAAACCTACGGCGCATTGGTGCCCACTCTCAATGGAGTCTTATCATTCGGATTCTTCTTGGGTGGGCAGGTGTCGCTAGTAGGCATTGCTATCAATCGATTGATCAGTGTCTGGTACCCCACCTCCTGCAATGCGGTATGACTGAAATTTGCATAAAACGCCACTCAGCTTACGTATTACGTACACAGGTTTCCTTTAGCTCTGGCGACAAAAACACACCAATGCAGCGATTTGCATACAGTGGTTGTGTGTATTGGTTATGAGTGTCACGTACTTGCACCCCGACGGTCAGGTACAGTTATGATTGTGCTACACACACAAACATGCGCTGAAAATCCAACACCAAATATAATTTCTCAGGACTCGGTCAGCCTGTTCCATACATGTTCCTGGCTTTCCGTGGGACCTTTTTCAAATCAGAAATAGGGTTTTGGGACCAAGTCCCCACCTAAGTGGGTTTTGAGACTTTTTTTGGGGTCCAAAGGTGAGTTTTGCTGAGCTTTTTTCGGGTAAAAAGTGCGTTTTGTCGACCTTTTTTGCGATTCTGGCTGGGGCGACAAATGGCTTTAAAACCCGATTTGGACCGAAAACAGCGTTAAAAACTCTGTATTTTTTCGTTAAAAAACGTTTTAAAAACCATGTTCCGGTTGAAGAAAATGCCTTAAAACCCAATATTTAAGCAATAAATGCAACAAAAACCTGTTTTGCACTCAAACTACCTATTGAATATGAGTTTCAGCGATAAAATTCAGTTTGAAATGCGTTTTGGGACTAAAAGATGGTCCAGAAAATCCTACGTACTTTTGGTTCTAAATTAGGCGCAAAACTCTGTTTTGAGTATACGATTACTGAAAAAGCCTATTTTGTAATTTGAATGCAGTTTATAAACCCTGTTTAGGGTTTTCAAGCAACCTGAAAACCCTCTCTGGCCTTTCTAACCAGTTATAAAACTCTGCTTAGGTTTTCAAAGTAACCTGAAAACCCTAATTACGGTTTCAAAGTAATGAAAGCTCTAATTAGTGTTTCAAAGTACAGTACAACCCAGGAAATGATAGCCAAAGTTTCTGAGACGACCAATGTTTCTGGCCAAGTTTCTGTATCTTTTATTTGGGCTAGTTTCTGGCGAAGCGTTTCTGACCTCACTCTCTGCAGTTTCTGGCGTTTCTGGGTTTCTGTCCCAGATTCTCGCTCCATGTCAAAAGTGACAAGCAGGGGCGCGATAAACAATAGCCTGGCCCGGGAGGCCACCTAATTGCGTAATTAATCCGATTGGCGCCTGCTGCTATGCTTACATAAACTGACACAGAAATCCGATACCTGGCCGGCCTTTTGGCAAGTTTCTGGCCGGGTTTCTGAAACCCCAGAAACTTGGTCTCACAGAAACTTTGGCTATCATTTCCTGGGTTGTACTGTAACGTAAAAACCGTATTTACGATTTCTAAGCCTTACAAAAGCCTTATTTGGGGTTTCAAAGTAACCTGAATATCTTAAACAGGGTTTAAAAGCTCTGCTAATACCCTGTTTTGAGTTCTAGGGTAGGCGAAAACCCAATTTTGTGCTGCAGAATGTATTGTCTGGACTAGAATTTTCTTTACTTTTGATCCGAAAAGTGGTTTTTCAGGTCCCCAACAATCCGCTGGAGGACTTTTGCCGAAAAATCGGGCTTGTGGGCAGGCCCCGTCTTAGCCCCAACCACATGCATGCCTGTTGCACAAAACCTTAGCACACACAATGTAATAATAATCCAAATTTTGGCACCTTTGCTTCAAATTTCAGCCTATTTGAGCAAGGATTGCGCACTTTTTTGAGAAAACGTGTTATTTTTAGACACCCTGGTTTTAATCTGTGAAGAAATTAAGACGGATTTCAGCCGTAAAGCTTCAATTAAGACACATGATGACGCAAGCTTTCGAACCTTTATCGCCGGTTCATCATCAGGCTACCCACTGAAAAAGAGCAACAATCAATATCACAAAGAAACGTAACTAAAACTAAAACAGTCATAAAACTAAAACTAAAGCTAAGCTGTCAGAAACAATTTAGGATTACGTGCATAAATTACTACTAGAATAGCTTCTAAGCAAAGCATCACTAAAGCATTCACACAACTTTTCATGAACAATAATATTAGGATGAAAATTGACGATTCCGTTCTTCATTGCCGTGATACAGTAGCTTTCTTTTATTAACAAGTTACGGTCATTCGAACCCTGGTTTTAAGTTGTATACTTGAACCAAGTTGCAGGCAAGCTGGTATTTCAATGAGACTACTGGGGAACCAATAAGAGTAAAAGGCTCAGTTTACATAGACAACATCAGAACTAAAGTTCAGATAGTGAGTGAGGTCTGTGCAGGCAGCATTGTCACTGTCATCTACACTGTGCTCGTGACCAAAATGATCATCTACAAGAAGAATTCTCCAGTCAGGCAAGGTATATACATATTTAGGTGACACACTGAAATAGCTGTCTGATGTGAATTTGAGGCACGGATTTCAAGAGAGAAGCCCGTCTGGCCTTACAAGGAGTGGCTCTGAGTGCCGCCATGATGATTGAATCTGTCGGCTTCACATTTATGATTGTGGTTGGCCGTCACTCCATGTCTGACTTTTTTCTCTCGGTCTATGTGCTTGCCTACATGTCAAACTTTGTGCTGGGACCGTTCTTTGCCATTGCAATGAGCAAAGCCATTCAAAAGCATCTGAAAAAACTGTTCAGTGGTAAGAATGCGGTGGCTGTTTTGACTCATGGCAAGGTGCAAAAGCCCCGATTTTGAGATGAAGCTTCTCCTGAAAGACCAACCCTGATCAAGACAATGTACTACTAAGTAGTCTAAGCAAAAAATTTTCTGTTGTTCTGTGTCTGTGAGGTCGCAGTCTCACTTTGCGTTCATTGTCCTAAAATGCTGTATTGTTCTACTTGTGCGTGCATGCGATGTCTGTGTGCAATGCCCGTGTTTCTGTGGATTCAAAGTATTCAATACAACTAGTTTGTGCTTGTAAAATCTACAATGCAAATTGTTGGATGGGTTGAGAAACGATGGAGAGGTGAGCGCACACAACAGTTGTAGTTGCTGTTGTTGTTACTTTTTGCCCTTCTTTCGGACTAGGAGTAGCCTAGCCACCGGCCATCAGGTGGAACTTTCCCTGTCTGCTGAATGAAAGCAAAAGTGCGCCGCTGGTAGCTGTTTGAAAGTTACATGTGTAGCATTACATACCTGCCTTGCCTGACTATATTATACAGCTATCTTAATACCTAGAAGCTGTATTAATCTTAAGCTCATTAATCTTGTTGAGAAGTCTTGTCTACGTATGGCTGATAAAGCAGGAAACCTAATTTCTGAAGATCGGAAGCCAGGCTTCAGAAGCTCTTAGAATATAGCAGCAATCAAGATGCGGGCTTGACGCACCTGACTCGTTGAGAAATCAGGAATGGAACAGAATTTAACGGCAAAGACAGGTCCTGATGGCAGGGACAATTTGTTTTCGTATACAATCTACTTTTTACTTGGCTCTGCCATCAGCGCTGGCAATGCTGTGATTGTGGCAGCAATTATGAAGTACCGCGCACTTCGGTCGACAAAGGTCTACGTCATTGTCAGTGGCTTATCGGCAGCTGACTGTCTAAACATGCTTGGATACGCTATGGCGGGTAATTAGAATGCATTGTAGTCTCGGAATTTTTACATCTTACTAACATACTGTGTATGTACAGTAACAGGTCTGGACCGGGAAACGGATGGGTTAGGCCGATTGGCCTGCCAGGTCAGTCAGAGGGACTAGGCTGTAGACGGATCCGCTCCTTTTATAGCTTACCTCTACGACTATGGCTATGGCTATGATGTCCCATTGGTGGGTATTGTATTATAAATTAGCGTTTTTTATGGCCCAAAATTTGGGCTCAGACCCCAACCCCCCTCCCCTTCAGTGGACGACATGTATAATGTAGCCATACTAGCCATGAAAGGCTACATAGCCATAGATAGCTATCTAGAATTCGATAGCGATTTATGGCTACTCTCAAAATGACTATTACGTGTTCTTGACAGACACTACAAGTGTTGCCAGAATACACTGTAGCTGGGAAAACCTCCAAACTCCTCCAGTACATGTACGTGTATGTTTCTAACTTCTTTTCAAAGCCTGAAATCGCTTCTCAAAACAGCAGTATAGGTATGTCTGGAAATTCTTCATTAAGCTTGTGAAGTTTTGCTTGCCCTTATTGTTAGTAGCCTCAAGAACAACGTGCAGAATGCAACTTTCAAAATCTGTTTATAGGTGCCTATCGCATATCGGCTGTACTGGATGGAAGTCATAGTGGTTTCATGCGTCCCTGGGACTGCGTGATGAAGTTGGCAGGGCTGATATTTATGTTTTCTCACAAAGTCAGCACTCTGATGCTGGCTGTTGTATCATTGGACCGGTTGTTCAGTGTGGCTCTACCGCTGGAATATCTGGGATGGAGCACTCGGTAGAGTTTTGGTTATTAGACTGTTTATGCAGTGTTTAAGTCCTGAATCAGGAAAAGCTGCAGAGTTAAAAGCAAAGCAATAGCGCTGAAGCAAGCGAGGTCCGGCCTTGCGTGAGGTCCTATGTCGCAACCACGTTTTTGCATGCCTCAGTGTACCTATAACCCTTGGATGGGCGGGGCGATAGCCCCTGTGTTACGCCATCACGCACACCTATATCATCCTACCCTTCCTCGCTGTCTTCGCTCCTACACATGCTCGGCGTCAGTCTGGGCGGGTCTTAGTAGCTGTCCTCGTTCCAAATGCACGTGTGGTTGCTACAGTGTACCTTAGGTGGCTGGCAGCTCCAGTCGGTTCCCATCTACTCACTGTCACCAGCTTTCGGTGGTCTGGGATGGGCTTTGTGTTGTTGGGTCTGGGTCACGCTTATCCAAGTGCACTTGTTTGTTTGTTTGTTTGTTTGTATATTTTTGAGTTCCACTGTCCTTTCGGACAGCTCAGGACACCCCTCGCTCTTTTCAGAGCACTTCAACGGGGTAGCCCTGTCTACAAACAACCCTCCCCTTTGCTGCCATCAGGTGCGACGGCAGAGCCGGTTCGGTTCCCATTTACCTACTGGCCATCATACATGAGCCGGGGGTGTGTGTGGGGGGAATACCCCTCCCCCTCGCCGGCCAATACCGCCCTCCGGATTTTTCCGGCTCATGTATGCTGGCCATCACCGGCTTTTGGCGGTCTGGGTTGGGCTTTATGTCGACTACTTCCAGTCGCTTCGACCGGTTTCGAACCCATAAACAACCGCTCTCACAGATGCCGGGGCCGCCGTGACACACGGGATAGTGTAAACTACCAATGGCCAAAACGCGACTTGTAGGGACGCCATGTATGTAGAAATCAGTTTCTACACTGAGGTTTGAGTGCTGTAGTGTCTAAACCAGCTGCATGAATTCAGTTACGCGTGGACCATGGTGATCATCAGCTATGTGTACAGCTTGCTCTCAGGCGCTGTTGGAGTGCTACTCACCTACCCAACGCGCACCCAGCCCCCCAGCATCTCAGCTGCTTGCATACTTCCTCAAGCGCTGGCTAAGGGAAGCGCGGTAGGATAACCATTGCCACTCATAAAGCCCCTTTGTACTACTGTTATTTTACTATAGTATAGTAAAACGATAGTATAGTAAAGTAATACTAGTGGTATTTTACTAGTAGTAAAATAATAGTAACAAGTAAAATTATGAGGCAATAGTAAAGTAAAAATAATATTAAATTATCAAAAAATATAATAAAATGAAATGAAAATTTGGTACTATTTTGCTAGTTTTTGGTGAATTCCAGCCGAATTTTTGATCAATTTTGCAATAATAGATGTGTGGGCGCACTTTTGTCAGTAGAATTTCACACATTTTGTCTCTAAAGTTCTGGAAGTCCTCCTATCATGATCAAATTCAGCAACTATTTGGCACCAACATCAGTAAGTTATAAGATCTTGGCATCAATGATGCAAAATTGCCCCTCCTAATGACTAGTAAAATCGTAGTAAGATGGAAAAATAGATGGAGAAGTAAAAATAGAAAAAAAAACAAAAAATAATAAAATCGGAGCTGCTTGGTAGCAAAACAAAAAATAAAAATTATTTTGAAGAGCTGAATTTGTAGAAAATTTAGCAAATAGTGAGATAAAACTCCACTAATAAAATGACACAACTGCAGCTTTTGCAGCTCTACGAGACTTACTACGCCATCATGCCAGTGTTCTTCTGCAGTCTTAGCATCCTGCTTTACATCACAGTTGCGTTCATCTACTGGCGAGCTGCCGAGGCCATGGCACCTGCTGACCGGAAGCGACAGCTGGAGCAGGAGCGGAAGGTGACCAAAGGATTGGGGGTCAGTTGTCTGTGCACCTTCTTTTTCTACGAGGCACCGTGGTTGGCTGGTTTCGTGAGTGTCTGGATGGGTTACAGTAGCATCAACTTTGTTTTCTGGGTGCTGGCTATGATCAACCCCGGTTGCAATCTGCTGGTCTACCCCCAGAGAATGCCGGAGATCAAGTTGGCGGTCAAGGGTCTGTTCTCTCGTAAACAGATGCCAGAGAATTTGCAGCTGTGGAATATGGCGCCTGCAAAGGTGCAGCCTGTTGGAGCTCTGGTGAAGGTTGATGGCGGCAAGGAAGCTGAAGTTGAATAGAACCGGAAATTCATTTTATTTTGAAATTGACTTTAGTTTAGTGCTGGGTTCGATTCCCAACTACGCCGTTGCACATGCCTTACTTTTTCACCTTTCATTCAATTTATGAACAGCACAGTACTGTTGTTTTACAGTAGTAGAGTAAAACAAAAATTCGTAATACTATGAGTTTTACTAGCAGTAAAGTAATGGTAAAAAGAAAAAATTAAGAGCAAATAGTAAAGTAAAAAAATAAAATAAAATTACCTAAGGTCGTCATTTTCCTACTATTCTACTAGTTTTTGGTGAATTTCAGCAAAATATTGATCAATTTTGCACTAAACGATGTGTAGGTCCACTTTCGTGACTCAAATTTTGTCTCTAATAAAGTTCTGGAAATCCTTGTATCATGTTCAAATTCAGAAACTATTTGGCACAAAGATCAGTCAGTTATAAGATCTTGGCATTATTGATGCAAAATTGCACCTTATGAGTAGTAGAATCATAGTGAAATAGTAGTAAAATTAGTAAACTTATTAGTAAAGCAAAAATCAGTAAAATCGGAGCTGCTTGGTAGTATCTAGAAAAAACAGTACAGCATAGTTTCTGATGTGAATGACAACTTCATTGATCGGTTAGGCTTTCCAGCCTTCTAACTTTTATTGTGCAAGTTTCTGACAAAACTGTCCTAAGTCACTGTGACTGACGACAGTGGATTGTATCTTCAAATTCAAATTCAGTGCTCCCCTAAGCTGGATATGGATGTACGTTGAGTATTTCAGTTTTTATAAAATCAAATATTTTGTATGAAATCAGTCATACGAAACTTCGAGCAAAAGAAAAGGGATATAGTCAATTATAGTCCCAGATTGCAGAAATTATTTATAGGTCTGCTTTTGTTTTAGAAAAACCCGCCTTAGGCTGCGCAAAGCGCGGCCCCAATTTTCCAAACACCCACGCCTTAAAATGACTGCGCGTTTACGTACATGGTCCGTATGAGAAAAGTTAAAGTTTGTGTAAAGTTAAAGGGCGGACGGTACCAAAACTGGATTTCCTGCGAGGAATTCGCCTGTTTAGTGTCTTATTTTGCCAGACGTAGTACCTCTGCTGCCCCCAGAAATGCTATCCATTGACCGCTACTTTCACGTCTTGTATTTTCACTGGGGAAAGTTGGTTTACCGATTTCGGTACATTTTTATTATTGTGCCTATGATTATTAGTGGACTATTGGCCTATGGATTTCGGTTTATGGCTGAATTAACAACTAATCAACCTCAGTATGTGTTTTCTCCAATCAATGGCAGATGGCGCTATGAACGCGCTACGTTGAGGGAACACTGGCCACTGAAGGTCGACGAATATTGGCCCGGAAAATCGTTTGAGGTTCGAAATTATGACGACGTCCTCTTCATGCCAAAAAACCGGTCAGACAACATTCTGAAAAGGAAGTATCTGGATGAGATAGAACGGATCAATAGTTATATTCTTAACAACATAACGGCAGTTTACGTTCACGGAAACCAGAGCTACGAATTGAAATACAACCCTGACCTGTGTCTCCAGTTTGAATGGAGCTGCTACATGAATGATCACTTGCAATTGCTGAAGGATATCAGTTGCCAGGATCAATTAGACACTCCGGATGAGAAGGACAACTTGACCAAATGGGCCCTGGATTTTTGTGAAGCTGTTGTGGGACAAGAGGTAGGTGGACAAACAAACAAACGCTTGAACGAACAAACGAACGAACGAACGAATGAACGAACAAACGAATGAACGAACGAACGAACGAACGAACGAACGAACGAATGAACGAACGAACGAACAAATGAACGAACGAACGAACAAACGAATGAACGAACGAACGAACGAACGAACGAACGAACGAACGAACGAACGAACGAACGAACGAACGAACGAACGAACGAATGAACGAACGAACGAATGAACGAACAAACGAATGAACGAACGAACGAACGAACGAACGAACGAACGAACGAACGAACGAATGAACGAACGAACGAATGAACGAACGAACGAACGAACAAACGGACGAACGAACGAACGAACGAACGAACGAACGAACGAACGAACGAACGAACGAACGAACGAACGAACGAACGAACGAACAAACGAACGAACGAACGAACGAACGAATGAACGAACAAACGAACAAACGAACGAACAAACAAATGAACGAACCAACGAAGCAACGAACCAACAAACGAACGAATGAACAAATGAACGAAGGAACTGATGAACGAATGAACGAATGATAAAAATGAAGGAACAAATTAGTGAAATACAAATGAGGTAACAAACAAGAGAATGAACAAACAAATTAATCACTAAACAAACGAATAAATGAACAAAGAAGCAAACAAATGAGTCACAAAAATAGTAAAATACACAAGCAGATTTAGATTCAAGTAACTTACCCAGTGGCTCGTCGGGCCAAGTCGCCAATACAGACGTCGGTGCTGGTAGGTGGAGTGAAAATAAAGGATGCAGAAGGCCATTTCGATTATGCTGAAGCCATTCGTCTCACCTTTAATCTGAGGCACGACACCGTAAACAATATCAGCTTTGACCATATTAGCCATCAATGGAATCGAAGGGTTGAGCACTATCTGATCTACGAGAATCCTTCAGGTAACAGCAACGATGATGGGTGCAAAAAATAGTTTTATGCAAATTTGCAGAACTTCTGGACATAGGTCTAGATCAGAATGACACCATGACCAGGGGTCTGATCGAAGTTGGCGACAGATTTGTTCCCAATTTTATAGTCACCTTTATTGTGCTGACTCTGTTCGCAACAGCCAGCAGCTTTGTGTTGCTGCGAAAAAAGAAGTTCATCGGAATAGACTGGACCAGAAGCAAACCGATTTTTGCATTAGCCGGAATTATGACAGCAGGCCTGGCAATTGTTAGTGCTTACGGATTTCTACTACTCTGCGGCATGCAGTACAACACTGTGGTCACTGTGATGCCGTTTCTGATTATTTGTAAGCTGTTTATTTTTCTTGTCTAACTTAGCTAAGTGCTTTAGTTTTCAGCTATTGGAATCGATGATATGTTCATTCTGACAGCTGCGTGGCATCGCACCAATCCTAAAGAGAAAGCTATCTTCAGACTGGGAAATGCGCTCTCCGAAGCTGCCGTTTCCATCACAATCACATCTCTGACAGATTTTCTGTCCTTCGCTATTGGTTGCTACACTTTGTTACCTGGTAAATCTTTTTCTTCAAACTTTTAAAAGAGCAAATCAGAATGAAACATAGTACTAGAGAGCCGGTTGTACTGTTATTTTTAAACAAACATCAAGTGTTTTTTGTATTCAGGTATCTGGATGATGTGCTCCTTTGCGGCTATGGGAATTTTCTTCAATTATTTCTATCAGTTGACCTTCTTCACCGGAATAATGGCGTTTGCCGGTGATTTAGAAGCAAATGGGAGACATGCTACTATGTTTATGAAGACTATCGAGCCTGAACAAGCTGGTAGAAAGCTCTTTACAGCTTTTATTATGATTATATAACTTAATAAAATTTCAGACACCACTCTGAAGAAAATCTTCCTGACTGGCAGTCACTTATCGACTAAAACCTCGAATGGGAACGAAAATGAAAATTCACCTCATACTTACGATCCTGAAGAAGAAGAAACCCTGGTCTCTAAATTCTTCCGCTATTATTACGGACCATACCTACTACACCCAGTCACTAAAATAATCTCTCTCGTGCTTTTCATCATCTACATATCTGTCGCCATAGCTGGCTGTTTCCATATAAAGGAGGGACTGGATCCTAAATCTCTCATTCTCAAGGAATACTATGCAACCACCTATCTTGAGATGCTAGACGAGACTTTCTTTAAAGAAGGACTCACTCTCAGTGTGGTTGTAAACAACGCACCAGACATGAGCAACAAAACTGAAATGCGAAAATTGGAGCAAATGGTTCACGCCTTTGAAGACACACCGTACACAATGAATCGGAATGCTACTTTGTTTTTCTACAATGACTTCAAGGAATATTTGGATGAGTATCGTGAACAGGTGGCCAGTTTCGGGATGCCTATTTCGGAGGAGCGAGAGCAGGACGAATTTTTTGACAGACTCAAAAATTGGCTACTCTTTACAGAAGGCAGAAATCACTGGACAACTGACCTTGACTGGAGTGAGGTGAGAAACTCTATTATACTTGACAAACAACTCTACCTATTTTCCTTTTAGGGAAAAGAAAACGTCACAGCGTTTCGATTTCAAATAGGATTACGCAACTTTCGGACTCCAATGGATCACAAAGAAACAACAATGTTGCTGAGAGAGATCGCAGAACGCTATTCGGAGTACAACATCACCACCTTCCACCAATTCTGGCCTTTCACCGATCAATACATCATCATTATTCCTACTCTCCTCCGCAATATCTCTATTGCCATCGTGTGCATGGTTGTGGTTGCCTTCTTGCTAATTCCCAGCATTCCCTGCGCCATCCTTATAGTCTCTGCTATCATTTCGATCGATACCAGTAAGTCGGCGGAATTTGCTACAATGCGTAGATTCCACATTAAAGAAAATCCGCCATACACGAAAACACGCCACGAATGTCTGTTTTAGGCGTTATCGGCTACATGTCTTTCTGGAACGTGAACGTCGACTGCGTCAGCATGGTAACAATAATTATGAGCATTGGCTTTGCCGTCGACCTGTCGGCCCACATAAGCTACGCGTATGTGCGAGCTAGCGGGGACGCGCAGACGCGCGCGATCAAGGCGCTAGAAACGCTGGGCTGGCCGGTGTTTCAGGGCGCCGTGTCGACAATTCTGGGAATGATGGTTCTGATGACCGTCGATGCCTATATGATTACCACATTCTTTAAGACAGTGTTTCTGGTGATTGTTTCGGGTCTCGTTCATAGTCTGGTCTTTTTGCCGGTGGCGCTTACGGTTCTCTTGCCTGTCTGGGAGAAATATTGCTGCAGAAAGACAAAAGTTGTGGCTAGTGAAACGCCACAAGTGGTGGAGTCACCCAAAACTCACGTCAGTTTCGTTACTGTCGGCCAAACGGCGGGTGTCGGAAAACTAAGTCAGAATGGAGTTGGCTCGAGTTATCGCGTCTCGCCAGCTTTGTGAGTTGATATCAAATTAGTCGCATTACAGATGTGTGTGTCTGTGTGAATAAAGTTTTTAGCGCGTCAAATTTGGCACTTCTTAGCAGAGTCGTCAACCCTCGATAAATGGAACAACTCACTAACTGGAACAATTAACAGGTCTAGGAAGGAAAACGTTTTTCGTACAAACTTCCGTCATAAATGTAACATCAGGGATGTGAGGTGTGTTTTTTCCCGGTGTTTTTTCCGTTTTTTTCTGAAAAAAAAAACAGTTTTTCCTAAGCGTCGGAAAAAACATTAATCGCGGAAAAAACTCAAGCTAAAAATAGCTAACTTAACTTAAATATGTCATTATTCTGTTAAAAAATGAAAAATGGACTTTTGCTATGTACAGGGTGATTCACATATCTCGCCGGGTTTCGCAAGTTCAGAACTTTTTTGTTTGTGGACCGAATCGGCTGATTTTTGGGTATGATATGTGGATATACTTCGCATTTTACTGTTTAAAATTTCAGCTTATTTCATCACGAAATGCCTGAAAACGGGCAATTCTACTGCAGACTGAAATTTCCAACATTGGCCCTAAATATATTTGGCTTGTGCGCGATTAGGCTAGTGTTTTAGAGTTGAAAAGATTCTTAAACCATAGTGGGTTGACGCTTTATTCACTTTTCAACAGAAACCGACATTTTTAGCAGTTGTGATAGCTTTTTCGGCGAAGGAACGTGCAAAATGCGCTGTGCAGTTTGAGTGGACCAAAAGCACTGAGATTGTTCCGCCTGCAAATTGGGATAGAACGCGAGCCTCCAAGAGATACCAGCCTCGGCTGGTGGCATGAATGGCTGATCGAAGAGGCCAGCCTGTCTAACAAGATTCGGAAAAGCGTCCACCAACCAGCGTGGAGGGTGGAATACCACCAGCGGCTGCAGAAAGTGATTGAAAACAGTGACCACCACGTTGAAGTGCATAACTAATGACGTAGTGCATGCAATTTGTTGAAATTTGAAACATTAAGACTGGTTTTCTGTAATAACCGACTTTTTCATGAGCCCATTGGTACAGTTGCCCCAACTTTGTTGGATCTTTGAACTTTATATATTGTTGGATAGCCCTTCTCTCACGTAGTAAGAAACCACATTTGAATTTTTCAATTTCCCTCCCTCTTATGAAAAACGATGGGAAAACGCCAAAAATTGTTTTCCGACCATAACTTCTGAACGAAACAACATTTTGTAAAACTAAGCTCACCATTGAATTGCTCAGGAAATTCTGCATCAGATAAACTATAAACTTATTTTATGCAACGAAATTTTTGACCCAAAAATTTTGAATTTATACTTTCATAAGCACAAATTTTTCGGTTTTTGGCCGATTTCATGGTCTAAACCTGAAAGGCCACAGAATTTTATTTGTTGTTTTAGAAACTAACTCTATTTAGCATCGAATTAACACCTTAATTTGAAAATCGGAATGTACCCCTTTTTCGCTATTTTGCATTTTATGGTGCCCACTCACTCAAATCCACCAACTGTCGATCAACGGTTTTCGGCCATAACTCATGCACCGAGAGGCGCACATCAAAATCGAATACACCATTCGATTCGCCATCAATTTCTGCATCAGATACATTGTTATTGTTGGACTCTGCTTGAAACTTTAGTGAAAAAAGTTGGATCTACATATTTTCCTTAGTTGATATGGCAATCATTAGCTTAGGTTTTTGATTATTTGTGCTTATACGTGCGATGCCACAGAATTTTATTTGCTGTTTGGAAAACTAGCTGTATTTAGCATCGAAATAACCCATTAATTTGAAAATCGGAATGTACCCCTTTTCGCTATTTTGCATTTTATGGTACACCACACTCACAGAATGTGGTCAACTGTAGATCAACGGTTTTCGGCCATAACTCATGAACCGAGAGGCGCACTTCAAAATCTTCTACACCATTCGATTCGCCATTAACTTCTGCATCAGGTGCGCCATCAATGTTACTCTACTTGAATTTTTAGTGCCAAAATTTGGGTGTTTTTATTTTCCATATACAAACTAAGCTTACTGAATTAATACAACAGTACTTTCATTCTTGTCTGGCTATTGCCAAAAGGAAGTTTGATTGGTTTGACGTTTTCTGGACGTTATCTTAACTATGTGTACATGGTTTGATCACTCTTGGACCATGCATGCTAGCTATACACAGAACAGGGCAAACAGTTACAAATCAGAATCGAAAGATGTGATCATCTTAGTTATAACGCGGTTGTGGCTACTTGACTTTTAAGTTTAGTTTAAAAGCGCATTCTAAACAATAGAATGAGAGCCTATTGAACAAACACACAGCTATGTATTAGGTAGTCGATACTCTTTATCGGTTTCCGGGATGGAAGATTTTTGGGAGGGCATTAGAGCCGGAGATCGTCCCAGCCCCTCTCATAACTAAAGCAAAGAACAGTTGCGGCTGATCTGTATTTCAATAAACTTTACTTACTTACTTAGAAATCACAAAAAACCTTGTGTAACATAACGCCTGTTTAGTTAAGTTCAACTACGGAAAAGGAAAAGATCCAAATTTTGGCACTAAAAATTCAAGTAGAGTAACATTATGGCGCACCTGATGCAGAAATTAGTGGCGAATCGAATGGTGTAGAAGATTTTGAAGTGCGCCTCTAGGTTCATGAGTTATGGCCGAAAACCGTTGATCTACAGTTGACCACCTTCTGTGAGTGTGTACCATAAAATGCAAAATAGCGAAAAAGGGATACATTCCGATTTTCAAATTAATGGGTTAATTCGATGCTAAATACAGTTAGTTTTCCAAACAGCAAATAAAATTCTGTGGCATCGCACGTATAAGCCACAAATAATCAAAAACCTAAGCTAATGATTGCCATATCAACTAAGGAAAATATGTAGATCCAACTTTTTTCACTGAAGTTTCAAGCAGAGTCCAACAACAACAGTGTATCTGATGCAGAAATTGATGGCGAATCGAATGGTGTATTCGATTTTGATGTGCGCCTCTCGGTTCATGAGTTATGGCCGAAAACCGTTGATCGACAGTTGGTGGATTTGAGTGAGTGGGCACCATAAAATGCAAAATAGCGAAAAAGGGGTACATTCCGATTTTCAAATTAAGGTGTTAATTCGATGCTAAATAGAGTTAGTTTCTAAAAATAAAATTCTGTGGCCTTTCAGGTTTAGACCATGAAATCGGCCAAAAACCGAAAAATTTGTGCTTATGAAAGTATAAATTCAAAATTTTTGGGTAAAAAAATTCGTTGCATAAAATAAGTTTATAGTTTATCTGATTCAGAATTTCCTGAGCAATTCAATGGTGTGCTTAGTTTTACAAAATTTTGTTTCGTTCAGAAGTTATGGTCGGAAAACCATTTTTGGCGTTTTCCCATCGTTTTTCAAAAGAGGGAGGGAAATTGAAAAATTCAAATGTGGTTTCTTACTACGTGAGAGAAGGGCTATCCAACGATATATAAAGTTCAAAGATCCAACAAAGTTGGGGCAACTGTACGTATGGGAAGTTGGTATTTACAGAAATCACGTCTTAAAATGCGAAGTGTGTCCACACGTCATATTAAAAAATCAGCCGATTCGGTTCACAAATAAGAAAGTTCTGAGCTTGCAAAACCTGGCGGGATATGTGAATCACCTGTATAATAGGCCATATACTGACTAAAAACTGTTAGAAAAACAACAGAAAAGACCAAATTTGGCATGATAAAACAAAAATGCAGACTGCTGTAAGAAAATTTGCATATAGCGTTACTGATTGAAACTGTCAGGCAGTTTTTCATGCCTGTTTCGTGATTTATATCTATGTAACACGTGTATTTCTGGTTTGAAAAGACTGGAGGAAGGCGCTAGAAAGCGGTCCAGGGTTAAAAAAGTAGGTTCAGGTTCAAGTCAAGTTCAATATAAAAATTTCAGGTTCAAGTCCACCTTCTAAAAAACCTGGACAATAGGTTCAGGTTCAAGTCCACAGATATTAACAAAAACTGTAGAAATTTTGCACTGTTTGCAACCTTTCTGAACCTAAAAGCGTGTCCACTAGCAGAGAAACGTCCAGATCAGACTTTTTATCAGGCAGTGCTTTCGCTTCTGCCCTTTTTCAGTTTGAAAATAGGTGTAAAAACATGAAACCATTAAATTTCTATGGAATCCAACCGAAAATTTAACGAATTTTGCCTAAAATTGGACTCAAAATTTGAACCTATTTGAGTAAGTCCAATAAAACGGGACAGGTTCAAGTCCGGCTTAAATAGAATAGGTTCAGGTTCAAGTCCACGAATTTCAGGTTAAAAACCTATTAATAAGTTCAGGTTCCGTCGGACTTGCCAACAGTACTGCATATATGCATGCCAAAAACTATGCATATATGCATTGTTTGATATTGCATATTGCATATATGCGTCCAACCGTAAGCGCCAAGTACAGATTTGACACGTAGGTGCAGGCACGCTGTACTACGTAAAAGTACGTTACTATCAAAGGAGAGCAAGATTGTTTGCTTAAGACTTGCTGTCATAAGGCCGGTGGTGGCGTGATTAAATTAGGTGTAAAATTAAGAAAGAATGACGATTTTGCGAACTGCCCTAACCGTGACTTTGACAGCGGTGGCAGTCAAATTAGTTCCTTACTATCTCACAACCGATTTACCTCTACATCTGGATGGATCTGCTGAAGAGGGCTTTCAGGCGGTTCAAACTGCCTTTAGGTTATCATTTTCGGTAGTAAGATGTGTCTATCTTGTAAAATTTTCTTTATTTTGCTAGGGAGAATTTCGAAAACGGCTGGGAGGAAGAGGGAGCTGCTTTTGCCGTCTACTACAAAGGAAAACTAGTCGTGGATCTATGGGGAGGCTACGCTGACTCAAGTTCCTTAAGAAAATGGAAACAAGACACTTTAGCCTTGTCTATGTCTAGTACAAAGGTCCTTTTTTATTATTTTCGCCTCTATTTTCAACGTTTTTATTAGGGAATTGCCGCTCTATGTCTGGCTGTTTTGGCTGACCGTGGTTATATTGATTACGACCAATTGGTTGCCAAGTATTGGCCAGAATTTGGCCGAAATGGCAAGGAAAACATCACTGTTGCGATGATAATGGATCACAGGGTAACTTTCCATTTTACAGACTTCCATTGTCACAAGAACCTACCCTTCTGGTAGTAAAATAATGTGAATCTGGTGAGTAAATTTAATTATGATGATGACGATCACAATGATGATGACAGTGGATGGTGATGGTGATTGTGATGGTGATGCTAACGATAATGATGACAATGAACAGTGAAGGGAAGGGAAGGTGATGGTGATGGTGATGGTGATGGTGATGGTGATAGTGATGGTGATGATGAACGGCGAAGGGAAGGTGATTGTGATGATGACAGTGAACAGTGATGGTGATGATGAACGGTTAAGGGAAGGTGATGGTGATGATGACAGTGATGGTGACGATGAACGATTAAGGGAAGGTGATGGTGATGGTGACAGTGATGGTGACGATGAACGATTAAGGGAAGGTGATGGTGACAGTGATGATGAATGGCCCAAATCGAAAAAATCAAAAATCCAAAAAACCATCTCAAGAGAACTTTTGCAGGCAGGTCTCGCTTGGCTGGATGATGTTGTCATCAACCGAACTGATGTGATGAATGCAAGGGTCGTAGCAGAAGCGTTTGAGAAACAGACTCCCAAATGGCCACCGGGTACTGTGGCTGGATACCACGCCATAACCTACGGTTGGTTAGTCGATCAGCTGATCAGACGCGTTGACCCAAAACATCGCAGTGTTGGTCGCTTTTTTCATGACGAAATCGCCATACCTTACAGTAATGCGTTGCTGTGTTTCTAAAGTTGTGAAAAAATTCTTGTAGATGTTGATTATTACATCGGTTTGCCATTGGAACTGGAACACAGAGTAGCGCGGGTGTCGATTGAAAGTTACTGGGCTATGGCTCAGCAAGCCCTCAGAGATGGATATTTGAGTCGGATTCTATACACTGTTCTGTCTGGAGCGCCCAGACCTAGCCAACAACTTGAGAAAGCTATTGCTAACATTCCTTGGATTAGCAGTTCAGTAAGTTCTTGTGATATCTCTTCCCTCTTTCTCTCTCCTGCATTTTTCTACTTACAACCTTACATCTTCCCATTCGTTGCTATCTTCATTGTCGTTTCTGCTTTCTGTTTCCTTCAATTTTTCTTTTTTCTTTCCCTCCCCTTCCCTTGTTTGTTCATTCGTCGGTCGGTCGGTCGGTCGGTCGGTCGGTCGGTCGGTCGGTCGGTCGGTCGGTCGGTCGGTCGGTCGGTCGGTCGGTCGGTCGGTCGGTCGGTCGGTCGGTCGGTCGGTCGGTCGGTCGGTCGGTCGGTCGGTCGGTCGGTCGGTCGGTCGGTCGGTCGGTCGGTCGGTCGGTCGGTCGTTCGGTCGGTCGGTCGGTCGGTCGGTCGGTCGGTCGGTCGGTCGGTCGGTCGGTCGGTCGGTCGGTCGGTCGGTCGGTCGGTCGGTCGGTCGGTCGGTCGGTCGGTCGGTCGGTCGGTCGGTCGGTTTGTTTGTTTGTTTTTTGTTTGTAAAAGCTTATTCTGTAGCACTAAAACATGCAGAACTTTATGGACAGTTGCCGCTAAGGCCCTTCAATCCATCAGCCCTTTCACTTTCCTTTTCCCTCTCTCCCCTTCTACTTTCCTTATCCTAATCTTCCATCAACCAACTTCATCTCTCCATCTCCATCTGCATCTGCATCTGCATGTCCTTCCCTTCTCACTCCTCATTTCCCTTTCCCTGTCTCTTTCCCTTTCTCTTTCAGTATTGTTGCTTGTCTTCCCTTTCCTCATTTCCGCTGGTTCCTCTCTTCTTTTCCATTATCGTTCTTCGCTCTCCCAACCATTACATACTAAACACTTTTCCAATGTACTTCAGTTTTCAGTTCGCCTACTTTTTAATCACAATATCTAGATTTCAAAATTTTTCATGCATTTCAGTACCGAGCAGTTTTCAACGACCCGGCATTCCACGCTCTAGAAATGGCTTCTTCCTCAGGCATCGGAACTGCACGTGGATTAGCTAAATGCATGTCTCTAATTAATGACAACAAATTAATTGGAGAAAAAACACGCAATCTCATTGATCGACCAACCTTAGTTGACCTGTACGACAAAATCATTGGAAAGTATGACGGATCCAGAGGTTATGGGTTTATCTACACTAAGCGACCTTTAGGAGAGCAGGTACTTTTAAACTTGCGAAAATCTGAGTTGAGTTGAAGTCTACAAAAATTGAAGGACGACTGGCTATTTGGTCACTCAGGATTTGGTGGACAGTACGGTAAAGTTGACTTGAAACACGATATGGCATTTGCATATTTGACCAACAGCATAAAGGCTGGAGTGGGCGATGCAACCCGAACCTGGGAGAAATTACAGAAAACTCTGTATGAATGTGTTAATTGACAACAATGTTAACCATACATCTAACAGGTCATTCGCCGAAGGGGGATGGGGGTTGGCGTCTGGCTCCCAAATTCTAGGGAGAGGGTCGGGCACTAAAAAACGCAAATAATCGCAAAAATCGCTATTTTTCGGCTACAAATCGTCAAAAATCGCTAATTTGGGCTCAAATACAGCTAAAAAGTTATGTTTAGCAGGCGATTTTGGTAATTTTTGCGCTTGAAATTGTAACAAAACCTCCTATATTTCCTCCAAAAGTTTACTTGCCAGAAAATCGGAAAAATCGTCTCGGCGGTCTCATCCGGAAGGCCTGGCTGGCCTAAGGCTGGTGGGGAGGCAGAACCCTCTGTTACATGTATGATGTTGAAAAATATGTACCTACATGCGCATAAAATTTTCTTTTACTAAGTTCAGTTCAGCTCCTAATAAAACAGTAAATATTGATAATTAGAAGTTCTAAGAATTCAGAAACTTCTCGATTGTCTTCATGAACCAATCAGGAAACTGCAGATGCACGTTGTGACGGCCCATAGGGTGTGCCACCATGCTAAAAGGGAAGTCTGCCAATAACACAGTACAGTCAGAACTTTTGTACTTTCCTTTGAGGCATAGCGAAATATAGATTGTTTGAAAAATATGGTTTACCTGGCGTTAGGCACAGTTTTGACCATATCTCTGATGATTTTCTCTGAGGTCATGTTGTCTTTTCCCATGTGAATTATCTGCACCGGTGGCTGCAACTCGGACAAAACCTCGTAACAGGCCAGTTTAGTGTCTCCCTTCGAAACTCTACAAGGCAGGTAGATTGTTCAATGGGGGAGCTGAGTATTCTTGTCTCACCCGATATAGAAGTCGCATAAGGCTTTCCAGGTTTTGCTAACGTAAGGCATACCGTAGATCTCTTCAAACGGCTGCAACTTTTCCGGTGGCCAGTTTAGAGGATCGCGAATCACTAAAATCAGCAGCACCAGTAAATACAGTATAGATAAAAAAATGTCCCATCGCTTTTTCGGCCTTCACTTAAACTGAAATGGGGAAATTTCAGAAACATGACGAAATATGACTTTTCTTCGTAAAACCGGCAAAATGACGATTCTAAAGATTTTCAATTTTCAAAAAACGCTGCAGGGATGGTTTCTATGGTGTGGAACAGAGCTTAAGAGTCGGTGTCTGAGCCAGACAACCCTGTGCTGAACTCCCTATGCACAAAAATAGGTCGACCTCTCCGATTTTGCTCAAAATTTGCACAAATGATGTACCTTGGGGGAAACTAACCTGCACCAACTATGAGCCCCCAACTCGGCCTAATGTGCAAATTACATGGGGTCAAAGGTCAAATTTGGGGTAACTTTTTGGACCGAAGATAAAAACCTCAATTTTCAACGTACAGCGTCCGGATTTTTTTTAACCAATAGAGCATGTCGCAAGCTATCAAATGAGTTATACCACGCATTTCTGCCTTCACGTACACAATGCTTGTAACAGTTTTTCTGTTATTTTCACTTTTCCGAAAGTCACATTTTTGGCTGTAGAACCAAAGTTCCAGGGACCCCAGGCAGTTTTTTTTATTCATAAGATAGGCCGTGAAGAGAGCTTCATTTTGATATATAACAGTTGCTGTTTCCGCGGGTCGAAAGTTGTCAAATTTGCCTTTGAATGTTGACTCCCAATCTGACTTTCTTAACGTGTTTGCAACATGGATGCTCCCGATGTGTGTCAGACTGCTTCTTATAATGCTGAGTGTTTTATTACTTGATAGCGCTTGCTGTAAGCTATCATTTGACTTATACCACGCATTTCTGTCTTCACATACACATTACTTGTAACAGTTTTTCTGTTATTTTCACTTTCCCGAAAGTCACATTTTTGGCGGTAGAGCCAAAGTTCCCGGGACCCCAGGCAGTTTTTTTCATTCAGAAGATAGGCCGTGAAGAGAGCTTCATTTTGATACATAACATTTGCTGTTTCAGCGGGACCTAAGTTGTCAAATTTGCCTTTGAATATTGACCCCCAAACTGACCTTCTTAACGTGTTTGCAACATGAATGCTCCCGATGTGTGTCAGACTGCTTCTTATAATGCTGACTGTTTTATTACTTGATAGCGCTTGCTGCAAGCTATCATTTGGGTCAGAACTCACCGTTCTTCCTTCACACATGCAATAACTAGAGCAATTTTTCACAATTTTGCATATAAAAATAATATAAAAGTTTTTAAAGTTTGATTGATTGATTGTAGGGGGCGGGATAGGAATACCCCTAGCGTTAGGCCACCCATGGGCCTATCACGCAAACCCCATAGAAATCGTAGAACTTAATGGTGAGCTAGAGGACAGGGAATATCCTAGATTCTTTGATGAATCTCAGGAGATCTCTGTGCTCACAACTTCTAATATCCTCAAGTAACATAATGTCACCCCTGAGGTTACGCCTTCGAATTGCAACTAAGGCAAAAGGATTGTCCTAGAAAGTGAAAGGCGGTTTCTTCTTCTTCTGCACAAGGCGCACAGAGAGAGTCCGCCACCACTCAAATAGTCCTTAGGTGCTTATTAAATCCAGAATGGCCATTAAGCACACCTACCACTATTCTTAAAACTTTGCAAACAGGGTTTCAGAAGCCCTGATTAGTGTTCCAGAGACCCTAAACAGGGTTTCGGAATCCCAATTAGGGCTTTAGAAACCCTAAAATAGGGCTCCGGAACCCAAATTTGGGTTTCTGAAACCAAAAACCAAACCATTTGATGAATACGGCATCCAATCCCTCATCAACTGACAGGTAGACCTATGATAAGGAAGACGGGTTTGAAAAGTGATGAGAAATGCACTAGTGTACCAGCACCCTATCAGACTGTACCTGTCTCTTTATTCGTGTGCTTGCTCTGTCCACGGGCCCTTCCCACTCTAGAAATTACACTACTGTAGGCACAGAGATGAGAGGACAATGGGTTAGCATGTGCTACCCAGTGGCGTATCCAGGATTTCGGAAAGGGGGTGTAAAATTTTGAAAGTGCCTGGGCAAGAAAATTTAGCAAAATTTGCCTTAAAAACGCGTTTAAAACACATTCCAGGCTTAAGATTAATAGAAATTACAAGTTTTAGTAGTTTAAGAGTCGTTCTCTGGTCAGATCGCGTTTTGCCCCTTTGCCCTATTCAGACCCAAAATTGAAACTTTGAGCTAGAGAGCTGCGAGATGGCACACTAATACATACTAATGAGTTATCTTTCAGCTGCAAAGGATTAATGGATCTGACGCTCCTGTCCTGAGATATAGCCTTCCGAAAATCGGTCCGCTTAACTATGGGACCAAAATTTCAAAGTCTAATTTCTCGATTCATACTCGGAATTCGGACCTAAAAATTGGGGGTTTTAGAGTACTTTTAGACTGCTTTAAGAAACTTTTGTCAAATTTTCGTTTTCAGAAAAAAAAATTTTTTTCGCCCCATTTGTGCCCCCCTAGCTCGTCTGGAACCCCCCCAACCCAGTTTTTTTTATTTCAGAAAAATGTTGCGCTATCAATTACCTACCGTTTGGTGTGAAGCATTGTTTGCCCAGACCCGTGGAGCGTGAGAAAATTGAGGTCAAACATGTCCCGGTCGCAAAATTTTCGCACTTTTCTCAGGTCAAATATTTCCAAGTCCGGTTTTCCACCTACTAGTACGAATTCGGACTTAAAAACTGGGGGTTTTAGAGTACTTTTAGACTGCTTTAAGAAACTTTGTGAAATTTTCGTTTTCAGAAAAAAAATTTTTTTCGCCCTCTTTGCGCCCCCCTAGCTGGTCTGGAACCCCCCCAACCCAGTTTTTTTTATTTCAGAAAAATGTTGCGCTATCAATTACCTACCGTTTGGTGTGAAGCATTGTTTGCCCAGACCCGTGGAGCGTGAGAAAATTGAGGTCAAACATGTCCCGGTCGCAAAATTTTCCCACTTTTCTCAGGTCGAATATTTCCAAGACCGGTTTTCCACCTACTAGTACGAATTCGGACTTAAAAATTGGGGGTTTTAGAGTACTTTTAGACTGCTTTAAGAAATTTTTGTCAAATTTTCGTTTTCAGAAAAAAACTTTTTTTTTCGCCCCCTTTGCACCCCCCTAGCTCGTCTGGAGCCCCCGCAACCCCGTTTTTTTATTTCAGAAAAATGTTGCGCTATCAATTACCTACCGTTTGGTGTGAAGCATTGTTTGCTCAGACCAGTGGAGCGTGAGAAAATTGAGGTCAAACATGTCCGGACTTGGAAATATTTGGCCTGAGAAGAGTGCGAAAATTTTGCGACCGGAACATGTTTGACCCCAATTTTCTCACGCTCTCCGGGTCTGAGCAAACAATGCTTCACACCAAACGGTAGGTAATTGATAGCGCAACATTTTTCTGAAATAAAAAAAACTGGGTTGGGGGTTCCAGACCAGCTAGGGGGCCGCAAAGAGGGCGAAAAAATTTTTTTTCTGAAAACGAAAATTTCACAAAAGTTTCTTAAAGCAGTCTAAAAGTACTATAAAACCCCAAATTTTTGAGTACGAATTCGTACTAGTAGGTGGAAAACCGGACTTGGAAACATTTGACCTGAGAAAAGTGCGAAAATTTTGCGACCGGGACATGTTTGACCTCAATTTTCTCACGCTCCACGGGTCTGGGCAAACAATGCTTCACACCAAACGGTAGGTAATTGATAGCGCAACATTTTTCTGAAATAAAAAAAACTGGGTTGGGGGGGTTCCAGACCAGCTAGGGGGGCGCAAAGAGGAAGAAAAAAATTTTTTTTCTGAAAACGAAAATTTCACAAAAGTTTCTTAAAGCAGTCTAAAAGTACTATAAAACCCCAAATTTTTGAGTACGAATTCGTACTAGTAGGTGGAAAACCGGACTTGGAAATATTTGACCTGAGAAAAGTGCGAAAATTTTGCGACCGGGACATGTTTAACCTCAATTTTCTCACGCTCCACGGGTCTGGGCAAACAATGCTTCACACCAAACGGTAGGTAATTGATAGCGCAACATTTTTCTGAAATAAAAAAAACTGGGTTGGGGGGGTTCCAGACGAGCTAGGGGGGCGCAAAGGGGGCGAAAAAACCTTTTTTTTCTGAAAACGAAAATTTGACAAAAGTTTCTTAAAGCAGTCTAAAAGTACTCTAAAACCCCCAATTTCTAAGTCCGAATTTGTACTAGTAGGTGGAAAACCGGACTTGGAAATATTTGACCTGAGAAAAGTGCGAAAATTTTGCGACCGGGACATGTTTGACCTCAATTTTCTCACGCTCCACGGGTCTGGGCAAACAATGCTTCACACCAAACGGTAGGTAATTGATAGCGCAACATTTTTCTAAAATAAAAAAAACTGGGTTGGGGGGTTCTAGACCAGCTAGGGGGGCGCAAAGAGGGCGAAAAAAATTTTTTTTCTGAAAACGAAAATTTCACAAAAGTTTCTTAAAGCAGTCTAAAAGTACTATAAAACCCCAAATTTTTGAGTACGAATTCGTACTAGTAGGTGGAAAACCGGACTTGGAAATATTTGACCTGAGAAAAGTGCGAAAATTTTGCGACCGGGACATGTTTGACCTCAATTTTCTCACGCTCCACGGGTCTGGGCAAACAATGCTTCACACCAAACGGTAGGTAATTGATAGCGCAACATTTTTCTGAAATAAAAAAAACTGGGTTGGGGGGGTTCCAGACGAGCTAGGGGGGCGCAAAGGGGGCGAAAAAATTTTTTTTTTCTGAAAACGAAAATTTGACAAAAGTTTCTTAAAGCAGTCTAAAAGTACTCTAAAACCCCCAATTTTTAGGTCCGAATTCGGAGTATGAAGCGAGAAATTAGACTTTGAAATTTTGGTCCCATAGTTAAGCGAACCGATTTTCGGAAGGCTATATCTCAGGACAGGAGCGTCAGATCCACTAATGCTTTGCAGCTGAAAGATAACTCATAAGTATGTATTAGTGTGCCAACTTACAGCTCTCTAGCTCAAAGTTTCAATTTTGGGTCTGAATACTGAAACTCGATGCGGCCAGAGAACGACTCTTAAAGTGGCCTGGTTGGGCTTCTGTCCAACCAGGACAAGAAAATTTTGAAAATTTAGCCTTCAAAAACGCATTTAAAAGTTATTCTGAGCACAAAATAGACAGTTTTAGTACATAATGGTACATAGGGAAAGTGAAAATAACAGGAAAACTGTTACAAGTATTGTGTACGTGAAGACAGAAATGCGTGGTATAAGTCAAATGATAGCTTGCAGCAAGCGCTATCAAGTAATAAAACACTCAGCATTATAAGAAGCAGTCTGACACACATCGGGAGCATCCATGTTGCAAACACGTTAAGAAAGTCAGATTGGGAGTCAACATTCAAAGGCAAATTTGACAACTTTCGACCCGCGGAAACAGCAAATGTTATATATCAAAATGAAGCTCTCTTCACGACCTATCTTATGAATAAAAAAAACTGCCTGGGGTCCCGGGAACTTTGGTTCTACAGCCAAAAATGTGAATTTCGGGAAAGTGAAAATAACAGAAAAACTGTTACAAGTATTGTGTACGTGAAGGCAGAAATGCGTGGTATAACTCATTTGATAGCTTGCGACATGCTCTATTGGTTAAAAAAAATCCGGACGCTGTACGTTGAAAATTGAGGTTTTTATGTTCGGTCCAAAAAGTTACCCCAAATTTGACCTTTGACCCCATGTAATTTGCACATTAGGCCGAGTTGGGGGCTCATAGTTGGTGCAGGTTAGTTTCCCCCAAGGTACATCATTTGTGCAAATTTTGAGCAAAATCGGAGAGGTCGACCTATTTTTGTGCATAGGGAGGGTCGCCTGGCTCAGACACTGACTCTTAAATATTAGGTTCATTTATTTGTCGAACTTCCTGCTACAATCTGTGTTGATTAACAACAGATTCAGTGCTTTGACTTTAGAAGGTGCGGATTTCTTAACTATGGGATTTTTACTCATGTTTTTGAAATTCCCCAATTTTAGTGCCCTTTGAGCTACAAGGCTGCCCGCTTAGTATGTTATGCCCAATAGCAACACCAATCATTCCTGCAAGTTTCAGGCCTGTATTTCTTGTACTACCGAAAAAAAATAAATTTGCGTGGACCACCGTCATTCCTAGTTTTGGGTCATAAAACCAGTATGAGTCGGAATTTTGGCACTAAACTTGCAGAATATTTAGCCAACCATGTTGTTAATTTTTGCTGAAAATTTGGGCCAAATCGGTAAAGAAGTGACTGAGAACGAAACGTTTGAGCGAAGGCCGAAAAAGCGATGGGACATTTTTTTATCTATACTGTAATAACCAAGAAATATGTACTACTTTTGAAGAAGTATCCCAGTTCCTGGTCGATTACGTTGGTGGCGCCCCAAACTACCAGTTTTTCGACTTTCTCTGGAAACTGGTGCGCCAGATGAAAAGCCGTTCTACCGCCTTCCGACCAGCCCAAGATGGAATACGGAGTCAGTGATAACATCTGAATTAGGTAATTGAGTGAAAATCGGTAGAGTCATTTCACAATGTCAGTTTGGGCCAAACATGTAATAGGGGTCTGGGGGTCTATCCCCCAACCGACTTAGGCCAGACTCCCCCGAGACGATTTTTCGGACCCCTACGATTTTTCTGGCAAGTACTTTTTTGAGCGAACTTTTGCGATTTTTTGCAATTTCAGACACAAAATTGCCAAAATCTCCTGTAAAGCAGCACTTTTTAGCTGTATTTCCGCCAAAATTAGCGATTTTGCGACTTTTGAACGTTTTAAGGGGCCGGCCATAAACGATGTCGTTCCAAAATCCCGATTTTTCGGACCCCCCCTACCCCAAAATCGCCTTGCGTCGTCTCTTGGGGACCCCCCTACGGCGACGCCGTTTTCGGTTTACCCCCCCCCCCCCCGCCGATGATAAAAGGGCAGTACATACAGTACAGTAACGTTTTTCTTGTTACCATACAGCGTAATTAATTGAATAAATCCCTACAACACTCTGGGAAGCTTTTCTGTATGTAGAAACGTTTGACAGAATGTGCATAAATCGAAAATAATGCTATTCAAGTATCCAAAAATTCCCAAAAAAGCGACGTCGTTGTTTGCTAACCCCCTCCCCCTCCTAGTGCGCATTTCAGCAGACCCCCGCCCCCCTCTGAAACGACGTCGTTTATGGACGGCCCCTAAGTGCCCAACCCCCTCCCAAAATTTGGGCTCACACCCCCGGCCGGCGCCAGACCCCTTCGGCGGATGATCTGTTACATGTATGGTTTGGGCTGCCCATTGCAGCCTTATGAATCCTTCAGAAGATGTTTGCATAGAAAATGTGATATAAGCAAACTTAGATTTAGATGTATGAATGAAATGAGCTCAAAATAGCATACTTTAACTAGTGATGTAAAAAATTAATTTAATTGTAATTGAAATTCGCATAATTGGCCCGTTTTTAAATTCAATTCAATTAATTTAATTTAATTGAAATTCAAAAGTTGGGCCATAATTTAATTGCAATTTAATTGAAATTCGCCTGGAAATTCAATTATATTTTCAATTATTTCCTGTGGTGAATGTACTGAAATGCGTAAGTATTAGAGGCGCTAATGACTTCAAACAAAAACCTATTTAAGGTTTGTCAGCTCTCTATACTGGCCTCACTTTGTTTTGTGATATTTTATCCTCTGCTTTTTATTTTGTAATTCATAAAGGTCAAGACTGCGATTTTTGGTGTATGACGGGTGTTCACCCCCTTTTTAGGCGAAGGTACTTAAGAAGTGATGTTGCTCAAAAATGGTGAAAACTTTTAGATTATGTACTGATACATAATAATGAAATATCTGTAAATTTCCCCCACAATGCCATGTTATGCCATGTTAGGCAACTTTTTAAAATTTTCTCGCCTGGTTGGCAGCAGGCTAATCAGGTATCTCTAAGCTCTTACATAGAGATTTTTCGAAGTCCTGGGTCACTGTTACTGTCTTTTAACAATAAAAATACAACAATTTTCAAAAACTTGAAAAATAATTGAAAAAAATTGCATAATTGAAATTTTCCGAGGTTCCATAATTTAATTGAAAATATAATTGTAATTGAAAATAATGGAAAACTATTTCAATTAATTTAATTTAATTGAAATTAAAAATGGAGCCCATAATTTAATTGTAATTGAATTGAAATTCAAATTCCATAATTTTACATCACTAACTTTAACCTACTTTAACGAAAAATAGGTCAGCAAGCTTGATTTTAGCACACAATCGGACTTTTTTTGGCTTACTATTCCCTCAATCCCTTTTACACCTCTCTCAGTATTTCAAAATTCTACTCCGTCAGCCGAAATGGTAGCCTATTGCGGACTATACCTGAAATAGTAAAAAAAGAATGACGGCCTAAAATTGTTTCCGAAAAATAGAGAGTGAAAAAATCCATGCACTCACTTGTTAGAGGCCGTCCATAAACGACGTCGTTCCAGAGGGGGGGGGTCGGCTGGAATGCGACGATAGACGACGCACCAGGAGGGGAGGTGGTTAGCAGAAAACGACGTCGTTTTTTTTCGGAATTTTAGGGTACTTCGATTGCATTATTTTCGATTTATGCACATTCTGCAAATATATTTCTTCATACAGAAAAGTTTCCCAGAGTGGTTGAAGGGATTTATTCAATGGAGGGGGTCCCCAGAAACGACGCAATGCGATTCTGGGGGGAGGGGAGGTCCGAAAAATCGGGATTTTGGAACGACGTCGTTTATGGACGGCCCCTTAGTAGATGTACAAGTACAGTACAAACCACAGAAAGCATACGATTTTCCGTCGACCACGGAATGTCACAAATGGACGAGCTCTAACTAAGGCTTAAGCAAGGTCACGGAAATTGGCCGTATTAATGAGCATTTCTGTGGCCAACAGCAATTAGGTTACAGAACGGCTAACTCTTAAACAGATTCAACCCTCAAACTAATTTTCGTGTCTCATGGAAAATGGTATGCATTTCGTGCTTTAGACTGTACAGTGCATTGTCATTTCAGTTATCAGTTAGGGTTACTGTAGCTACCGTACCTGCATCAAGCCGGCGGCCAAAGGGGCGTGGTCTTTGTTGTAATTCTTATGGTAGACCATGTCGGGAGGGCGGCTTTTGCCATAACCTAAAAAGGAAATCGTGATACGTCCATATCACATAGTTAGACATTTGTTTCTGAAATACGATCACCCACAATTCTAACTGGAAGCGAATCAACATTTTCTAACTGTTCATACCCAAGCTTTTTGCCAAGGGGTATAAAATATTCGTGAGATGCCCGTCCAATAACGAGGGCGAGAAATTTTTGAAGAATTAGCAAACGCAAAATTTTAAAAGGCACCGAGCATAAAATTGGCAGAAATTTACAGTTTTGGTTATTCAAAACTACAGTATTTTTTCCTTATTTTTGACCGATCTTCTTAAACTAACCCCCGATTGGGACAAAACGTTCTAATTACGATATTACCATACCAGGAGGGTCCCAAACAACGATCGTGTACTTCTTGGTATCGAATCGGTTGAGAAGCGGACCGAAATCGGTTTTCCATGTACCTAAAGACAAATCAGTCAAAGATTTACCATGAAAAACAACAAAAATCATACCTAAAGAGCCCGGAAGACAAAGCAGAATTTTGGGCCCGGTGCCATGACGCACAAAATTAATGCCCACTCCATTGACAGTGATGCGTTTTTCATCCATTTTCGAACTGTTCTAACAGATCTATTAGACGGCTACTGCTACATACGCAACTAAGTGTGCGTTCGCAGAATCCCAAACAACCGACGAGAGTCAAAACATACAGGCTGTTATCTGACAAATCTCTGCCTCGGCCAAAAACTTGAGCTCAAAATTCCGTTGCACCTTTTGGTCTAGGAGTGTGAAATGTCGTCTGGAGAAAATTTTCAACAACAGCAGTTGGTAATCGACGGAAGACCGATTAATTTCGTCAAAATTGGCAGTGGAGAGCACAATATTTTATTGTTTCCCGGCGCGTTGGGTAAATCGTTTAATTCTATTGCATGCGCGTAAAACGTATTTTTTACTGCTTTAGGGACGTGGCAAACGGATTATCGAGTCACTTTGGAGACTTTCAATCGCAAACAATTTACCATAGTGGCCTGGGACCCGCCCGGCTACGGAAAATCTCGACCGCCCGATCGAAAATTCACTTCCGACGTCAACGAGAAGGATGGTATCTTCGCCAATAAACTCATGGAAGTAAGGAACATTTTTATTCTCCGTAAAAAAGTGAAAAACCTTCTCAGGAAAATATTTTTAACTGTTTTAATGTAGCAACTGTGCATTTTGAACGTTTTTTTTGCCGGAATTCTAGAATGTACACCACCGGCTGTTTCAGAAGCTCGATTTGGTTCCTTACTCTGCGGTCGGTTGGAGCGAGGGCGGCTGGATGGCTTTGTACGCTGCTTTTTTGTACCCAACAAACGTTCGAAAAATCGTAATCTGGGGTGTTATACTTGAGATGGACAAAACATTCGCCGATCGGTTGTATGGTGAGTTTGAAAAAGTTTGTTCAGCCTAAAATCATAAAGTTGATAGTAGGGCGCGTGGAGCGCTATTATTAAGGGCGCTACTATTAGAGCGTGCGCGTTTATTAGAAGTTTTACGGTATCTAGTTTTGTTCGCGTTTGTAGCCACACGTGACGTCAGTACGTGGGATAACGCCGAGGCGTTCGTTAGAATTTACGGCCGAGAAACTCTACAAAGCATTTGGAACGAATACACCGACGCTTTCTTGAAGTAATACGGTATTAGTTGGTCTGCCGATTGATGTAAAAAAATTTTTGCAGATTTTCCAAAATGACCAAGGGCAAAATTCGACCCTATATGTTAGCTCAGGTCAAGCATCCTGTGCTTGTGCTGTATGGAGACGAGGACCCTTTGATCGGTGGTTTGGAAGCTGCTATCCAAAACGCCAAGAATATACCAAATGCCAGGTTTTTGACATTTTTTATCAAAAGTTTAAGTGTGATTCTAGTATTTAAATAGGTTGGTGCTACGGCAGCACGGAAAACACGACATTCATGTTCAGTATTCGAATTGGTTCAATGCGGCGGTGGAACGATTTTTGATGCAGTGAAATGTTTTCTGTTAGGCTAGGCTTTGATATAAGGCTTCTGACGTCATCAATAGCTGTTCAGTCTATCAAGTTTGTTTGTGCAACTAATAGAAAGCTCCACGCTAGCTTTATTTGGATTGGGTTCAGTCCTGGAGCCACGCAATCCAGTATCAGGCGCGATGGGACACAACGAAAGTTCTGCACTAGTTTTTCGGATTGGAATTTTCCCCTATTTTTCCGGAAATTCTGTACTTAATTGCGCGGTCAAGCGTAAAACACTGTCGCCGATTGCTGGTTGTCGCAGGCCTGGAATTGACGCTGAAATTTTGGACTCTGTCCTCACCTCTGCCTCGATTCCTTACGAATTGGTCCCCTTTCAGGTATGCTTTACTGATGATTTGTGCTTTCAGGCTCTTTCCCTTCGGCTTTCTAACCTCTCCTCTTCTAACCTCAATGCGCTATAATTTGTTTACTATTCTGTCTACTCATCCATTACCTCTTCTCTTTCTATCCAATCTTCCTCTATCCTTGCCTTCTAGTTTTCCTCTTCATTCCTATTTTCCCGATTCCACTTTTAAACTTTTCCACTTTCAATTTTATCCCTGTTTTCCACGCTTCCACTCCTATCCCCTTCGTTTTCCCTCTTCCCTTTACGTTAAGGTATGTATACGTGTTGGCTATTCCCTTCTTTTCCCCTTTCGCTTTTTCCACTTCCTATTCCAGTTATTTTCGCTTTCGTTTGCTGCTCAATCTTTCAGCTTTCCTTACGTTTTCCCACTTCGAACGTACATGGTTCCTTTTCCTCCTCTTCAACTTTCACCCAGACATGGGCTAGCATATCCGTTCTCTGTTTCCTCTTTCTTTCTCTATCCTCCACCCACTTCATCTCTGTCTCCTTTCGCCACTTCCCTCTTTCTTTCATATTTTATCCGTTACCTAGTACTGTTGATTGTATACACACACATTTACCATACACAAAAACACACATTGTTTAATACATTGGTAACACATACACATGCACATTGAAAATTCCGATACACATTACCATACACAAATCGTACTGAAAATGTTTAGTTTTGTTTATGTGTATTCGATCAGCAAAATTCGTTGAAATTTGGAACAGTAAACTAAAATTTCGATGTGTTTGCCGCGGTAATAAACAGCAGATATCGTCTAAAGCCATGAAATGGTCGTAAAGTAATTCAATTTCTGAGCTATCGTTGTTTTCAATCAGTGGATATTGAGAGATTTGAATTTTCTAGCATTTCCGGTGCAAAATCTGACGAAAAATTTGCATTTTCAGTACAATACACCAAAAATACACATTGTTTTGTTGAATGTGTATACACAAATTACCATACGTATTCGCCAGGTAAATGTGTATACAGTGTACGCATACATATTCGTAGAAACCAATACCAAACAACAGTACCGATTCCACGTCCCTCTTCACCCAATCCTACCCGGACCCACTACATTGCTTATCTACTTCTATTCTCTTTGCCTGTGCACTGACAATCATTTAACTTGTCCAATTCTGCGCACATTCAGGGTTTCGACGATTTCACCAACCTCACTTATACCACGGCCAACGGATTAGAAACCTCAGGAGTGGTGGCTCTAATCCTGAGCGGTCGTGTGGACACCATTGTCCCTCGTTTCAACGTACTCACCGAAAGACTTCGCTATTTCGACTTCAGCTATCCTCTGCTCTACCACACTCCCGTATTTGTAGCTCGAAAGACTAAAGCCGACTTCATGACTCGAGCCACCACAGTGTTCAGCGTTTTCGATGAAACTCTCTGGCTTCTCATAGCTATCACTTTGCTTTCCATAATTTCCATCCTACTAACCATTCGATTTTGTGACCGCAAAGAAGTGTCGCATCGCAAACGAGGGCGCGGAGTTTGGGCGTTCGTAAAATACGCCTTCGGTAAAACCAGCCACGCGTTGGAAGCCTCAAACCGCGGCAGCAGCCTACTTCTTCTCATTATGGGCTTATTTATTGTACTGTACACCAGTTTGTATCAGAAAGTGTTGCTACCCCATCTGATGATCCGCCACCATGGACGACCGTTCAGCAATTCAGACGAATTACTGCTGAAACTGCGTTCAGGAGAAATGAAGTTAGTGGCCCCGTTCGAGAACTACTGGTTCTTAGACGAAACCAGTCATGCCAACAGTCACTATTACAAGCTTTTCCGCGCGGCACTTAAGCTGAACCCGGCTAGCATAGAGCCGGATGACAAGGTGGTGTTGGAAATGCTGGAATCGGGCGAGTTTTTCATCGCTACTGATGAACAAGATGCCAGACAGCTTTTGGTCAAAAACTGCAATCTCACTTTCGTCGACGAATCTAAACTGCCGGGCTATTTTGTGAGCTACGCGTTTCGGAAGGCTAATCCTTGGTTGAGCCGATTCAATGCTGGGGTGGAGCCTGCCAGGAGGAGACAAGAACAGATTAATCTTAAATATCACCTAAATCATACTAATAATTGTCCTAAGGCCAGACTAGTTGGTGCCAGCTTGATCCATGTGGCTTCTTTGAATGTGGGCAATCTGTCGGGAATTTTCCTTATTTGGACAGCTGGTTGTTTCCTGGCTTTGTTACTGTTGTTGTGCGAATCGATTCTGTACAAAATTGACCCCTCTTATAAGGTAGTGCAACATATTGCTTTTACTGCGCCTAGAACATAAAATACACAGTTTGCCTTCTAAACAGGCAGTTTTTGTTTCGGCTTCGGGATGATGTTCTTGCAAATAAACGTGAAAGCGTGAATCAGGGTGACAATGCTGATTCCAAGGAAGAGTCCCATTTGACCTCCTAGATTCGCAGCCAATAGGCCGACTGAATTTCGCAGCTTCCATTGACCGACCTCAAAAGGTGTAGTACAGGTAGGTACGTAGATTTCAGCAAAATGACCTATCACACTCACTGTAACGATTTGGGATTCATGGAAAATGTCCACCAGTGCATATCTTTCGCGTATTTGGTCAATGGTTTTGTTGGCAAACAGATCAGGTCTGGATGAGCTGAGATCTTTCAACTGACTAGGTACTGGGAACATAGTTGATGTGGTTCTGGTGTCGATTGTGACATAGGAGCAGGGGTTTCTACATTTTTCCAGACACCTCCGTCGTTTCTTTTTGGACTCTTCTGTTTCTCTGCTGAAAATACCTGAAGCGTATTCTCCTTACGCTTGTAATCTCTGAAAACAGGGTAGTTTGAATACAAGTCCATTTCAAATTAGCAGAACATGAGCTACCGTATAAAAGACGCTTGAGGCCGGTCTTCGTAAAATTAAGAATAGCAGCGCTATTTTCCGCCATTGTTTTTTCGGAGTAAAAAATTAAACATCGAAGATTGCGAACATAAAAAATGCAAAAGAACATGCCGAATAGCTATTTTAGGAAGGCGACGTATTACGTTAGGAATCCAATGAAGCCTAGCTGCGTCTATTACCTAACCACTCCTTTGTCTCTCCTACTCTGCACTGCTGCCGCCGCCCGCCGGAAGTGAAGCAACGAATAAAAATAATAAAAAAAGAGTTGTGAGCCAGCTTAGCCCCTTTCAAGTACAAAATGACTTTTTTGACTGCGTGTATTATGCAAATGCAATGATTCCTCCCTCAACCAGCTCATTCTTCTGATTGAATCCGATAAAAAATATTTTTCTTTTTTCTTTATTTTCCCCTCCCTCCAGCGTTGAGCGCGCGGCGATCAGCGGCGTAGTTTACGTAGTATACAGTAGCTATATAAGGAGCATACTCCGCGTCAAGACAGTAAATCCTAGTTCAAATGGTATGTCCCACCCACCAGATGATCAAACACAGAGCGACATTCAGAGATTACAAGCTATGCGCACATGGGCTGTACTCAATTGATTGATTTAGCACAGTTTGGCCGGTTGAGCTTACTTGACCTCTGGCATGCATTCTTGCAATCGCTCAGTTGTGCATAACGGTACACTTTCGATTTCGAACGTCATACAACCACAAACTTCAATCTTTCGATCCATCCAACATTCGTTAACACAGGTCTCTTTTGTATAGGTTAATTCTAAACCTGCGCAGATCAAATCATTCATACATACATAGCTCCTATCTATACGCACGGTCATTGTAGCGCAGTTTAGGGTTTGCCTCACAGGGTGGCCGAAAGAACGTTGAGTCAAACGCTTGGCCTGGTCTGTACACATGAGGTCGCATTGCAATCCAACTATGTTGGCCCGGCGCTATGTTGATGAAGTGGCCCAGTCTAGACTCATTCTTGTAGGACAGCTGCAGAGCAAACCCCAAGTCAGCATAATTGTTTGTGGCCAGCTCTGTGTATTCCTCTGGTTGAACATCCAGCAGCAGAGTAAGTGAACTTTGTGGACCTGTAAAAACACCCATATGCTTTATATCCTTACTCTTTCTCCTTCTTCCCTGTTCTCTTCCTGTTCTTTCATTCTTTCCTTCACTGCACTTTGCTTCTCCTTCTTCTTCTTATCATTATCCTTTTCCTCAGCTGTTCTCTTTACATTCTACTCCTTTCTTCTTTTCCTTCCCTTTCCGCTCTTTCTTCTCTTTCTTCTTCTACTTCTCTTCCTCCTCCTCCTCCTCTCCTTCTTCCCTGTTACCTTCCTCTTCTTTCTTTCTTTCCTTCTGTTTGCACTTCTCCATCTACTTCTTCTTATCACTATCCTTTTCCTCAGCTTTTCTCTTTGCATTCTACTCCCGTTCTTCTTTTCTGATGTGTCTGGGCTACGTAAAATGCTGTGTTGGTCAGTCGACTGTCTCTCTCTGTGTTGGGTTGTGTTGTGCTAGTGTGCGGTCGGTTGGACTGTTTAGTGCGTGTGCGCGATAGTTACTTTGTGTTCTGGTGTTGGTTTACTTGAAGAGTAAACAAACTGTTGCTGCTCCGCAGACAGCCGTTAAGACACAGTTGACAATGGGAAGAGCAACAACAACATCAAAACACAACATTTTCCTTCCCTTTCTTCTCTTTCTTCTCTTTCTTCTTCTACTTCTCTTCTTCCTCCTCCTCTCCTTCTTCCCTGTTACCTTCCTGTTCTTTCTTTCCTTCAATTTGCACTTCTGTTTCTCCTTCTTTTCCTTATCATTATCGTTTTCCTCAGCTTTTTTCTTTCTTCTACTTCTCTAACTCCTCCTCCTCTCTTTCTTCTCTTTTGCCTACCTATTCTTTCTTTCCTTCAATTTGCACTTTTCGTTCTCCTTCTTCTCCTTATCATTATCCTTTTCTTCAGCTTTTCTCTTTCTTCTCCTTCTCCTTCTACTTCTCTAACTCCTCCTCCTCTCTTTCTTCTCTGTTACCTTCCTGTTCGTTCTTTCCTTCAATTTGCACTTCTCGTTCTCCTTCTTCTCCTTATCATTATCCTTTCCCTCAGCTGTTCTCTTGGCATTCTACTCCTGTTGTTCTTTTTCTTCTCTTTCTTCTCCATCTCCTTCTACTTCTCTTCCTCTTCCTCCTCCTCTCCTTCTTCTCTGTTACCTTCCTGTTCTTTCTTTCTTTCCTTCAATTTGCACTTCTCGTTCCTCTTCTTCTCCTTATCATTATCCTTTTACTCAGCTTTTCTCTTTCTTCTCCTTCTCCTTCTCCTTCTCCTTCTCCTTCTCCTTCTCCTTCTCCTTCTCCTTCTACTTCTACTTCTCTAACTCCTCCTCCTCTCTTTCTTCTCTGTTACCTTCCTATTCGTTCTTTCCTTCAATTTGCACTTCTCATTCTCCTTCTCCTTATCATTATCCTTTCCCTCGGCTTATCTCTTTCTTCTCCTTCCCCTTCTACTTCTCTAACTCCTCCTCCTCCTCTCTTTCTTCTCTGTTGCCTTCCTGTTCGTTCTTTCCTTCAATTTGAACTTCTCGTTCTCCTTCTTCTCCTTATCATTATCCTTTTCCTCAGCTGTTATCTTTGCATTCTACTCCTGTTGTTCTTTTTCTTCTCTTTCTTCTCCTTCTACTTCTACTTCTCTTCCTCCTTCTCCTCTCCTTCTTCTCTGTTACCTTCCTGTTCTTTCTTTCCTTCAATTTGCACTTCTTGTTCTTCATCTTCTTCTCCTTATCATTATCCTTTTCCTCAGATTTTCTCTTTGCATTCTAGTCCTGTTCTTTTTTCTTTCTTTTCTTTTCTTTCTTCTCCTCCTCTCCTTCCTTTTCCTCAGCTTTCTTCATTGCATCCTTCCCTTCCCTTCCCTTCCCTTCCCTTCCCTTCCCTTCCCTTCCCTTCCCTTCCCTTCCCTTCCCTTCCCTTCCCTTCCCTTCCCTTCCCTTCCCTTCCCTTCCCTTCCCTTCCCTTCCCTTCCCTTCCCTTCCCTTCCCTTCCCTTCCCTTCCCTTCCCTTCCCTTCCCTTCCCTTCCCTTCCCTTCCCTTCCCTTCCCTTCCCTTCCCTTTAAATCACAGTTAATCAATTCAAGGAGTCCAAATATAACAAACCAGGTACAATGTGAACTGAGGCGCTGTTGGTCTGCCACATCAAGCACACGTTATCTAGCTGAATGCTGACACTGTGAACAACTTCCATGTTATTTTGCTGAAGAGTGGTAGTGCATGGATTGTTAACTGTCGTTCGGGGATGGCCAAACGGCAGCACCAGCAACTTCAAAGTGTCTTCGCATTGGTGAGCCAAGTTTCGCAGAATCTCACGCTCTTTTTTGTCACTGGAATTGACTACCCAATCGACAAACACCTAAGTAATTCAATCAATGTGAGTACACGTTTATCTGACTGGTGTAAACTGGTTCAAGGCAATTTGATACCTGCTTCTTGTAGGCTTTTGGAAATGGAACACCTCCCACAATGCCAAACAGAGACTCGATAACATCTGTTGAGATGTTCATTCGTTTTAGTTGGCTTTTTCTAAACCTATTGTAGTTGCAGATGGTGATTGAAGGCTCGAAAATTGTTTCATTTTGTTCTTCTGAAAAAGCCAGTTCCCAGCGTGAACCCTCATCGAAAAAAGTTATGAGTAGATTGATAGCGTTGTAGCATAACAAAACAGTCAGCGCGATTAGCAGAAGCACCCAGAATGCTTTTGCCTTTTTGGAGTTGGAGCCAGCCACCTGCGCAAAGCCGTGACAGGTGGTAGTCTCGCACCACTGCTGCCACATCACTGAGCCGTTTATGAGTGCTTGCTCTTGCAGAAATTTTTGTTTGTTTTCACAAATGGTTTGATAGTTTTGTAACTCTAGACTGCTTCGACAAATACAGTACATAGGGCAACTGGGGTACTCTCTTCTATCATGTCTGGTTCCTGACTGGCAACCCCATCTTGATCCCATTTCGTTTGACTGTAATTCATTTTATTTCATTTTGTTTCCCACGATTCAATGTTCTCACTTTTTTATTCCCATCAATTACTGTTGTTTGTGTATACACTGAAAAGTATTTACTGGGAGAGCACATAAACAAACAATGACAAACAGGTTATAGATGAGTGTGAGTTTTATACAGCAAATCCTTCATCACTCCCGCTCGGACTGTTTTTCCTTCCTATTCAATTTACTTTTTTTTAAAGTTTAGTATTGTTAGTAACTAACCAGGTAAAACTACCCGGCATGGGGGCTGAACAATCCAAACGCCCCATGCCCCAGATGCAGCAATCAGAATGCAATGATAACAAACTGGCTGCACCAGGACATACGCCCCAGGGGACGGCTGTGTAGATGAGCCAAGAGGCGCGCCCAATTCCTCATTGGCACGGATAAGACGGCCGGCCTCAGACAACACCAGGTCAGAGGAGTGAGTCAGCGCGTGCGCGACATGCCAGCCTACAGTATGTGCCATTGACTCCTCTTTGCGACTAACACGGCCGCGCTGAGGGGTGAACGTGTGCAGTCGCCTCGCTACACAAGCACACAGCAGTCGGTGGCCTAACCACTCAACCAACTGTATTGGCTCCTATTCAATTTTCTCTCTTCCCTTCCTTGTTCGCTGTTCAATACCTATTCGTTTTACCTTTCTATTCAATTTTCTCTCTTCCCTTCCTTGTTTGCTGTTCAATACCTATTCGTTTTCCCTTCCTATTCAATTCTCTCTCTTCCCTTCCTTGTCTACTGTTCACTATCTATTCGTTTTCCCTCCTATTCAATTTTCTCTCTTCCCTTCCTTGTTCGCTGTTCAATACCTATTCGTTTTCCGTTCCTATTCAATTCTCTCTCTTTCCTTGTTCGCTGTTCAATACCTATTCGTTTTCCCTTCCTATTCAATTTTCTCTCTTCCCTTCCTTGTTCGCTGTTCAATACCTATTCGTTTTCCCTTCCTATTCAATTTTCTCTCTTCCCTTCCTTGTTCGCTGTTCAATACCTATTCGTTTTCCCTTCCTATTCAATTTTCTCTCTTCCCTTCCTTGTTCCCTGTTCAATACCTATTCGTTTCCCTTCCTATTCAATTTTCTCTCTTCCCTTCCTTGTTCGCGGTTCAATACCTATTCGTTTTCCCTTCCTATTCAATTTTCTCTCTTCCCTTCCTTGTTCCCTGTTCAATACCTATTCGTTTCCCTTCCTATTCAATTTTCTCTCTTCCCTTCCTTGTTCGCTGTTCAATACCTATTCGTTTTCCCTTTCTATTCAATTTTCTCTCTTCCGTTCCTTGTTCGCTGTTCAATACCTATTCGTTTTCCCTTCCTATTCAATTCTCTCTCTTCCCTTCCTTGTCTACTGTTCACTATCTATTCGTTTTCCCTCCTATTCAATTTTCTCTCTTCCCTTCTTTGTTCGCTGTTCAATACCTATTCGTTTTCCCTTCCTATTCAATTTACTCTCTTCCCTTCCTTGTTCACTGTTCAATACCTATTCCTTTTCGCTTCCTATTCTCTAAACGGCCTGGCTATTTTGTGAGGTATGCATTTCGGAAGGCGAATCCTTGGTTGAGCCGATTCAATGCTGGGGTGGAGCCTGCTATGTAGGAGGAGACAAGAACAGATTAATCTTAAATATCACCTAAATCATACTAATAATTGTCCTAAGGCCAGACTAGTTGGCACCAGTTTAATCCATGTAGCTTTTTTGAATGTGGGAAATCTGTTGGGAATTTTCCTTATCTGGACAGCTGGTTGTTTTCTGGCTTTGTTACTGTTGTTGTGCCAATCGGTTCTTTACAAAATTGACCCCTCTTTAAGGTAGTGCACCATATTGGGTTTACTGCGCCTAGAACATAAAACCCACAGTTTGCCTTCTAAACAGGCAGTGTTTGTTTCGGGTTCGGGATGATGTTCTTGCAAATAAACGTGAAAGCGTGAATCAGGGTGACAATGCTGATTCCAAGGAAGAGTCCCATTTGGCCTCCTAGATTCGCAGCCAATAGGCCGACTGAATTTCGCAGCCTCCATTCAGCCATCTCAAAAGGTATAGTATATGTAGGTATGCTATATTTTAGCAAAAAAACTACACTCACTGTAACGATTTGGGATTCGTGGAAAATGTCCACCAGTGCATATCTTTCGCGTATTTGGTCAATGGTTTTGTTGGCAAACAGATCTGGTCTGGATGAGCTGAGATCTTTCAACTGGCTAGGCACTGGGAACATAGTTGATGTGGTTCTGGTGTCGATTTTGACATAGAAGCATGGGTTTCTACATTTTTCCAGACACCTCAGTCGTCTCTTTTTGGACTCTTCTGTTTCTCTGCTGAAAATACTCTGGTCAATTGATTGATTTAGCACGGTTTGGCCAGTTGAGCTTACTTGACCTCTGGCATGCATTCTTGCAGTCGCTCAGTTGTGCATAGCGGTACACTATCAATATCGAATGTCATACAACCGCAAACTTCAACCTTACGATCCATCCAACACTCATCAACACAGATCTCTTTTGTATAGGTTAATTCTAAAGTTGCGCAGATCAAATCCTTCGTGCATACATAGCTCCTATCTATACGCACGGTCGAAGTAGCGCAGTTTTGGGTTCGCCTCACAGGGTGGCCGAAAGAATGTTGAGTCGAACGCTTGGCCTGCTCTGTACACATGAGGTCGCATTGCAATCCAACTATGTTGGCCGGGCACTATGTTGATGAAGTGGCCAAGTCTAGACTCATTCCTGTAGGACAGCTGCAGAGCAAACCCCAAGTCAGCGTAATTGTTTGTGGCCAGCTCTGTGTACTCCTCTGGTTGAACATCCAGCAGCAGCGTAAGTGAACTCTGTTGACCTGCAAAAACACCCATATGCTTTAAGTCCTGACTCTTTCTCCTTCTTCCCTGTGCCCTTCCTGTTCTTTCTTTCTTCCCTTCACTTTGCACTTCTCGTTCTCCCTCTTCTTATCATTATCCTTTTCCTCAGCTTTTCTCTTTGCATTCTACTCCTGTTCTTCTTTTCCTTCCCTTTCTTGTCCCTCTCCTTCTAATTCTCTTGCTCCTCCTCATCTGCTTCTTCCCTGTTACCTTCCTTTTCTTCTTTCTTCCCTTCACTTTGCACTTCTCATTCTCTCTCTTCTTATCATTATCCTTTTCCTCAGCTTTTCTCTTTGCATTCTACTCCTGTTCTTCTTTTCCTTCCCTTTCTTGTCCCTCTCCTTCTACTTCTCTTGCTCCTCCTCATCTGCTTCTTCCCTGTTACCTTCCTGTTCTTCTTTCTTTCCTTCACTTTGCACTTCTCATTCTACCTCTTCTCCTTATCATTATCATTTCTCCCTTCCCTTCCCTTCCCTTCCCTTCCCTTCCCTTCCCTTCCCTTCCCTTCCCTTCCCTTCCCTTCCCTTCCCTTCCCTTCCCTTCCCTTCCCTTCCCTTCCCTTCCCTTCCCTTCCCTTCCCTTCCCTTCCCTTCCCTTCCCTTCCGTTCCCGTCCCTTTAAATCACAGTTAATCAATTCAAAGAGTCGAAATATAACAAACCAGGTACAATGCGAACCGAGGCGCTGTTGGTCTGCCACATCAAGCACACGTTATCTAGCTGAATGCTGACAGTGTGAATAACTTCCATGTTATTTTGCTGAAGACTGGTGTTGCATGGATTGTTAACTGTCGTTCGGGGATGGCCAAACGGCCACACCAGCAACTTCAAAGTGTCTTCGCACTGGTGAGTCAAGTTTCGCAGAATCTCACGCTCTTTTTTGTTACTGGAATTGACTACCCAATCGACAAACACCTAAGCAATTCAATCACTGTGGGAACAATTTTATCTGACTGCTGTAAACTGGTTCAAGGCAATTTGATACCTGCTTGTTGTAGGCTTTTGGAAATGGAACACCTCCCACAATGCCAAACAGAGACTCGATAACATCTGTTGAGATGTTCATTCGTTTTAGTTGGCTTTTTCTAAACCGGTTATAGTTGCAAATGGTGACGGAAGGCACGAAAATGGCTTCAAATTGTTCTTCCGAAAAAACCAGTTCCCAGCGTGAACTCTCATCGAAAAAAGTTATGAGTAGATTGACGGCGTTGTATATTAACAAAACAGTCAGCGCGATTAGAAGAAGCACCCAAAATGCTTTTGCCTTTTTGGAGTTGGAGCCGGCCACCTGCGCAAAGCCGTGACAGCTGGTAGTCTCGCACCACTGCTGCCACATCACTGAGCCGTTTATGAGTGCTTGATATTCGAGAAATTTTTGTTTGTTTTCAGAAATGGTTTGATAGTTTTGTAACTCTAGACTGCTTCGACAAATACAGTACATAGGGCAACTTGTGCACTCTCTTCCATTATGGCTTCTTCCTGACTCATAACCCCATCTGATCCCATTTCGTTCAACTCCATTTCGTTGTATTTAATTTTCTTTCTCAGGATTCAATTTTTTCACTTTTTTATTCCCATCAATTACTGTTGTTTGTTTGTGTCTACACATACAAATTAGCATACACAAAAATACACTTAGTTTTTCAATGTGTATACCTATACACATACACATTGAATATTCCGATACACATTACCATAGACAAACAGTACTCGAAGTGTGCGTTCTTGTGAATGTGTATTTGATCACTGAAAATTCGATAAAGTGTGCAACAGAATTCAAGGATTTGTTGTACTGACAGAGAGCAAAAATCCTCATAAAGCCTTTCAATGGCTATAAGTAACTGAACTTCAAACCTGTCGCAATTTTAAAACAGTTGACTATGAGAGATATGGTTTTCTAGTCTTTCTCGCTCAGAATCTGGCCAAAAATTAGCATTTTCTGTACATACACCTAAATAAATACACAAATATACAGATTACTATTTTTGTGAAGGTGCATACCCAAATTACCATACACATTTGCCAGTGATTCTCTAAATACAATACCAAACAACAGTACCATCAATTCACCGGAAATCAGAGGGCAACATAATTTTGCATGTTCCAGCCACACAGCTTCACACAGTTCACATCTCTGTTTGTTTCAACCTTTAACCAACACGCTTTCATAATTTATTGCTTAGTAGGATCAGTTTATGGTATTAGGATGTACAGTCTTGTTAAGTAAAAGTACGTATTACGATACAAAAGCATCTAGCTAGCTCCTGCCCGAGTGAGACAGTCCTTCTTTTTCATGTGGGAAAATCTGATTGCAAATTGATGTAAAGGCGTGAATCATAGTCACAATGCTGATTCCCAGGAAAAGTCCCATTTGTCCACCTAGATTGGCAGCCAATAAGCCGAGTGAATTTCGCAATTTCCACTCAACAACCTAAAATTTTCCAAATAGTGTATTGGCCAAAAAATGTAAACATCCTTTTTCAATTTTTCTCAAACGATTCGTTTTCGGTCATTTCTTTATCGATTTGGCTCAAATTTTCAGCATTAATGAACAACATAAATCGGTATACGTATATTGAGCAAGTGCGGCGCAAGAGCAAGTGACCAAGTGCGGCGTCGATTTCGACTCGCTGATGTTTTATGACCGAAAAACTAAGAATCAGGGTGGAAAAACGGAAAGTCTAATTTTTTTCATTAATTAAAGGTCTGGAACAGAATGTCTCTCTGATGCATAAAGTCTGCGAATTGATGGCTAGGGGCCGTCCATAAATTACGACATTCAAAAATTCAAAATTTTGAACCCCCACCCCCCTCCCGATTTTTTTCGACGTTTCAGCACAACCCCCCTTAAAAACTACGACGTTTTTGGCAGATACCCCCCCCGGACTAAACTTGGTACTGTATCCGACATTGAAAAATGTACAATAAATTTTTACATAGTACTGTAGAAGCTATGAAAAAAAATTTTTTTGACCGTACATACCGTCAGCTACCTGTTTGGCAGTTGAAAACTTGAACTGGGTTGAGTTTTCCTTGTAATATATAGATGCAAACAAAATATTCTTACGCTAAAACACGTTGACGTTTTTGATACCAACCCCACCCCCCTGCGACGTTTTCCGACGTTCAACCAACCACCCCCACCCCTCTCTGAACGTCGAAGTTTATGGACGGCTCCCTAGCGAACTGCGGCCCATTGTCAGAACACGCCGGCCGCCCTCCTGGTCACCGGCACCCAGCAGCATGTCTAGGAGTGGCAACGTCCCAAATGACGAATCATGGGGGTAGCGAAACGGACCATTGGGCATAACGTACTGACTGGGCAGCCCTATAGCTCAAAGGGTAGCTGTCGTGTGAGTGCGTGTATGAGTATTGGCAATTGCGTTTTAGGTGTGAATGATATTAGCATAGAGTGGTGTATACGCGGAGCTATCACCCCTCTGTTGTAAAACATCTCTGCTATAACTGGCAGGTTAGCGAGACTGGTCCGCTACCGGCCAGTGTGTGTGTAATTGTACCCTTCTGCGTGTAGCCGTTGTTACCCTTTCTATTTGTTATTAAAGACGCTGCCGCGCAGAAGGAGAAGCCAGGACAGCAGGCAAACAAGAAGAAATCGTGGGGATCATCAGGCCAGGGTTCTGTTGGGAGGAACCCGCACACCTACGGGTATGCCTACGGGTGCTGGCCACACCCCCACCAGCAGCAGTCAAGCTCTCGGTATGCAGTTGGCCAACAGTGTGGGAACTGTGGCTATGAGCGACACACCAGCCTGGATCAGTGTCCAGCGCGCAATCGAGTGTGCCAATTCTGCAAGAAGAAGGGGCATTTTCAAAGCGTTTGCAGGAAGAAAACCCGTCAGGCAAACGTTTCACGCAAGTCAGTGGGGTCCGTTTCCATTGGTGCAGTGCAGCATGCGTTCCAGCTGAGGGTTCAAGTCCAGCCATTGCAGAGAGCAGTAAAAGGACTAAGTAATAGCCTTTCCTGGAACTGGGATACTGTTCGATTCAATGGTGCTCTAGGACCCCGTTTGCCAGCAGACATTATTCGCTGTGTGCGCACGATATGTGCTGTGTTTAAACTGACTCTTTGGTACGAACGTACCAAGGCACGTACTGTAGGTCACGCAAATTATAGACCAGATAACGCCACTCTAGATAATAGAATTTCTACTCGATGTGAGCGAATTCTGAGATTTTATCGTACTGTATAGTATATAACGTTCTTGTTGCACATGTATATAATGACCTTTCGGTAGAATAAACTGTATGTACTGTATGTGTTGTGATTGTGGCTCTGATCGGGGCCACTTGTTATGTTAATGTTATAAGCTAATTACCAATAAAATACAAGTCCAGCCATTGGGACAGCTGCCTCAACCAATCACCTGTGCTGTGGATAGCCAGGCTGATATCTCGGGACTACCAGAGCCGCTCATTCAGTCACTCTTTCCTGAGTTGAGGACCACACCAACTGACTGTCGCCTTCGCAATTTTGACTGCTCACGTGTCAACGCTGACCTGCAGACTTTCCCGTGCAAAGTCATTCATGGCAATCGGTCAGCTCAAGCCCTGTTCTACGTCCTGCCAGCTCAATGTAGTCCTGTTTTGGGAAAGGACTGCATCCAAGCCCTGGACCTGCAACTCTCGGGTGGAGATTTGTCAGTGAAGACAATCACAGGGGCATCTCAGGGTCTTCAGTCGAGACATCAACCATCCTCCAGTCAGGGTTCAAGTGCAAAGGCACAGACCTACAAAGCGCTCATTGGAGGGCGCTACCCTGCTCTCCTCAGCCCTGAGATGGGATTGATTCCAGACCTGCAACACAGGATTGAACTGGAGCCTGACATGAAGCCCTATGAGTGCAAGGTGCGTTCAATTCCAGTCTACCGCCAAGAAGGTGCCCTGAAAGCCATTCAAGAGTTGGCAGATCTGGGAATTTGGACAAAAGTCGATCGTTCCAGAGTGGTCAATCCAATGGTGGCTGCAGACAAACCTGATGGATCAGTGCGGGTCACCACTGACCTCACTCGCCTCAATCGTTTTGTGAGACCAGTGCGTTTTCCACTTCCAAACATCCGGGATGTCCATCAGCGCCTAGCCAAATCAACTGTGTTTAGCAGCCTTGACCTGGTCAAGTTCTACCATAACATCGCACTACATGAAGATAGCAAGCCACTCACTGCTACCATCACTCCGTTGGGACTGTTCCAGTACAACAGACTTCCAATGGGACTGTGCGATGCTGGCGCTGTGGCTCAGAAGTTCATTTCTGAGTTGCTTGGAGACATTCCTGGGTGCATTCCCTATGTGGATGACATCATCGTGCATGCTCCAGACAAAGACACCCATGATAAAATTCTTCACCGGGTTTTGGACAGCCTGGAAAAAGCCAATCTTCGCCTCAACATCAAGAAGTGTCGCTTTGCCCAGTCAGAGATCAAATTTCTGGGTCGTGTAGTGTCGCATGGAAGCATCAAACCTGCCAAGGAGAACCTGCAGCCAATCGCGAACTTTCCAGTGCCATCCAACACCAAGGAGGTCCAGCGATTTCTGGGTATGCTCAACTACCAGTCAGAGTATATTCCAGAGCTGCACCAACTGGCAGAGCCACTGAGAGCACTCACAAGAAAAGCGCCAAGCAAGGCAGGGAAGACAAGCAAGCAGTTTGTCAAATTCACCTGGGGCGAGAAACAACAACAAGCTTTCAACAAGCTGAAAGATGCTGTCTCCAAGGATCTGCAATTGGCATTGTTTGACCCGAACAGGCAGACCATCTTGACCACTGACGCAAGTGACTGTGGGATTGGTGCTACCCTCAGCCAGATCCAGCCTGATGGGACTGAACGACCAATTGCCTATGGAAGTCGCACACTTGATTAGCGCCAGCGCAACTACTCAGCCAGTGAGCGAGAAGCCCTCGCGGCCATGTACTTCGCTGAGTATTGGGAGAAGTTTTTGCTGGGCCGCCACTTTATTCTCAAGACTGACCACCAAGCGCTCACCTCCTTGCTGAAGCAGTACGGCAATGGCAGGAAGAGTGGGAAGTTTGAGCGTTGGTTCGAATGCCTAAGTGTCTTCAACTACACTGTGCAGCACACACCAGGCAAATCCAACGTTGTGGCGGATGCCCTCAGCCGAATCCCTGAGTCAAAACGAGCCAAGACTGCAACCACCGGCGTGCCAGACCCGTTTGTCAAGGCACTACATGCTGTGACAGAGCAAATCAAGGGACCAACGTGGTCAAGCCTCCAGAAGCTCACAGCCAAGGACCCTATGCTGCAGCAGGTTATCAAACACCTCAAAGCCAGCACTCCCAAAGACCGGTTGCCAGCAGTGCTCAATTCCTACAAGTCTGTGTGGGACCAATTGACTCTAGAGGATGGATGCGTGTCAAGAGAAGGCCGGGTTGTCACGCCTCAGCAGTTGTGGCAAACGATTCTCCAACTTGCACACAAGGGCCACCCTGGCATCGACCGCATGAAACGCCTGCTTTGCACCTGCTACTGGTGGCCTGGTATGGACAAACAGGCTACCCACACTGTCAAGTCATGCCAGCCGTGCGAACAGAGCTCAAAGTCTACCCCCAAGGTCAAGCAGCCTGTCCAGGAGCGACCACGACCTACCAAACCCTGGTCAGAGCTCGCCCTCGACATCACTGGCCGTTTTGCTAATGCGCCAGAGGGAAGAGGATACTGTGTAGTCTTGATCGACTACATGTCAAGCTTTCCTGAAGTGCTGTGGACAGAGGACACCACCAGCACCACCATCATCAGTTGGCTGAAGGAATTGTTCGCAAGGTATGGACACCCTGCTCAAATCCTCAGTGACAACAGTCCTCAGTTTGTGAGCCATGAGTTCGTCAACTTTTTGACCAGCAGAGGCATCAAACACCTGCGCATCACGCCATACAGCCCCGAGCGTAATGGCCTAGTGGAGCGGTTCAATGGGACGCTGAAAGGTGTTGTGGAAACACTACAACCCAACCCCAGCCGCCATGTGTGGGATGCAGCGATGCTCGACTTCTTAGCCAACTACCGCGCAACTCCTGGTAACTGTAGCCAGAGTCCTGCCGAACTCATGTTTGGAAGACAAGCACGCTTGCCTTTCCAATTCACTCAACCAACTACTCAACCAACGCCTGCTGCCGCCATGCCTACACCTCAGCCTCAAGCTCCAGTGGACCGAAAGCTCATTGGAAAGCTGTACCACCCAGGTCCATTCCGGAAGGGGGAGAAGGTTCGCGTGCGCAGACCAGCAGTGCAAATCCGCAAGGGACAGTCACCCTACACCAAGCCACTGCTGATCGTGGAAGTTTTGGGTTTCTGGACCTACCGCTTAGAAGATGGCCAAGTAGTCAATGCTCGCAGGTGCAAACGCCATTACGCTAGTCCCACCGCACCCCAAGATGAGGAGTATGTGCAACGACCTAATGGCCCGGCCAGAGGTCATGGGACTCCACGTGCTAGAACGCCACCGCAGCAGCTGACTCCTCGGTCAGCCACACCTTTCTACACGCCGCCACAGCAACGCTACAACTTGCGAGACCGGCAGAAGATTAAAGCTCCAAGACGCTTGATTGACGATCTGTGATATGTTGCTGTGTGCTCTTTGTTTGTCTTTTGGTACCTGCCGGCAACATCACCCTCTCATTTCGAGGAGGGGGGTGGTTTCGTGTGAGTGCGTGTATGAGTATTGGCAATTGCGTTTTAGGTGTGAATGATATTAGCATAGAGTGGTGTATACGCGGAGCTATCACCCCTCTGTTGTAAAACATCTCTGCTATAACTGGCAGGTTAGCGAGACTGGTCCGCTACCGGCCAGTGTGTGTGTAATTGTACCCTTCTGCGTGTAGCCGTTGTTACCCTTTCTATTTGTTATTAAAGACGGCCGTCCTTACGACTCTTATGGCTTGTTAGCACCGTGCTGCAAATCGAACTACACTCACGCGCCAACTACAACCACTCGTGCCCACCGTGTCAGTAGCAAAATTTGAGAATTTAAAAAACATGAGGAAATGTGACTTTTCTTCGTAAAACCGGTAAAATGACGATTCTGAAGATATTCCATTTTCCAAAAAACACTGGGGGAAGGTTTCTACAATGTGGAACAGAATATAATTCAAATAGATATCTGGTTCATTCATTTGGCGAACTCCCTGCTAAAATCTGTGTTGATTAACAACCGATTCAGTGATTGTAGAAAGTGTGGATTTCATTAACTATGGGATTTTCGATCGTGTTTTTGAAATTCTCCAATTTTAATACCCTTTGAGCTATAGGAGTGCCCAGTCAGTATCCTATGCCCAATCCAATGGCATGACAATACCAACGATTTCCTACAAGGTTCAGACCCATTCACTTTGAAAATTAGATTTTCCGTTTACCACCCTGATTCTTAGTTTTCCGCTCAGAAAACCTCAGCGAGTCAAAAATTTGGCACCAAACTTGCTAATTATCTACCCATTTAGGTTGTTAATTAGTCCCGAAAATTTGAACCAAATCAATATAGAAAGAAAGAACGAAAAGAAATAACCAATAACGAATTGGTCGAGTAAAGTTAGAAAAAGAGGGTGGACAGTTTTCCCCCATACTGTGTGCAGAAAGAAAGGTTCTGAAGACAAAGTGACACTCACTGTAATCACTTGGGATTCGTGGAAGATATCTACCAGTGCATATCTTTGGCGTATTTGGTCAATGCTTTTGTTGGCGAACAGATCAGGCTTGATCCGTGCCAATTCAGCCAACTGATTTGGTACTGGAAAAGCGGTGGCCGTGGTTCTCGTATCGATCGTGAAATAATAACATGCGTTTCTGCATTTCTCCTTACACTTGCTAAGCTGCCTGTTGGACTCCACTGTTCCCCAGCTAAAAGTAATAATTGCACAATACAATACAACTATACATCTATTGATTGGCACGCACGGAGCCTCTGACACGCATTTCTGCTGTTGGTCGGTGGTACACAAAGGTACTCGTTCTATTTCGATTGGCGCACAACCACAAGCTTGCATAGTTCTTTCTAGTGAACACTCGTCAAAACAATGCTCTCTTGTGTACGGGAAATCTAAACTAGCACTGATTATGGCAGCAAAACTGCACTACATAACCATGTACGTACTGGTAATGTAGCGCAGCTTCGGTTCTCTCTCGCAGGGTGGCCGAAAGAAAGTCGAGTCGAACGCTTGGCCGGGTCTGTACCAATGAGGTCGCATTGCTATCCAACTGTGCTGGCCCGGCGCTACATTGGTAAAGTGGCCCAGTCTCGACTCATCCCTGTAGGACAGCTGCAGAGCAAACCCCAAGTCGGCGTAATTGTTTGTTGCCAGGTCAGTGTACTCCTCTGGCTGAACATCCAACAGCAGAGTAAGTGAACTTTGTTGACCTGTGCAATAACATGCATTTGTTCTGTTCTACTACATTTACGGAATCGCCTTGCATTTCCGTGTCCCTCCCTTTAGCACTTTTCCCTTCTCTTTTTTCCTTTCTCACTCCTCCCGTCTCCCTTTTCTTCCTCCTCCTGTTCACATGTTTCCTTCCCTCTTCTCACTTCCCTTCTTCTTCCCTTTATCCTTTTTCAATCGCTTCTCCAATCTTACTTTCCTCCGTTTTTCTTCTCCATTCTCCCTTCCCTTTGCTTCCTCCTGCACTAGATCTTTGTCTTCCCTTCCTCTTCCCTCATTCGCTCTCCTTTCTATCACCCTTCCCTACCTTTTCCATAGCCTTTTCCCTTTTCTCTTCTCCTTTCCCTTCCACTTCCACTTACCCTTGCCCTTTTCCCTTCTCTCTTCCAGCCTTCATTTCTGCTTCCCACGTCCTTCCCTTCTTTTTCCGTACCCCTTTTCCCTTCTCTCTTCTCCTTTCTTCCACTTACCATAGCCCTTTCCGTAGATTTTCCGTTGCCCTTTTCCACTTTTTCGCTATTGGCTTTTCCTTTCCATCCCCTAGCCTTCTCCCTTCTCTTTCCCTTCTCCTACCCTTTTTCCTTCTCTCTTCTACTCAGCATGTAACAGAGGGTTCGAGGGGTCTGCCCCCGCACCTGACTTAAGCCTGACCCCCGCCCACCAATTGAGCCCCCTCTCCGATTTTTCTGGCAAGTAATTTTTAGCAAATTTTTGCGATTTTCTTAGAAATTCAGACACTAAGTGCTAAAATCGCCTCCGAAACAGCACTTTTTTGCAGTGTTTGAACCCAAAATTGGATTTTTTTACGATTTTTTGTGCGTTTTTCAGTACGCAACCACGCTGCCCTGGAAATTGGGCTCAGACCCCCAACCCCGTCCCAGTTCGGCGTATTATCTGTTACATGTACGTATGCTTCTAATGCTTTTAATCCTAGCTAAATCTGTTGATGGAATAGCTTATGTAATGTAACAAGACGAACCAGGTAAAACCAAATTGGTGTTGACCCGCCACATCAGGCATTGGCTGTTTAAGTAAGCGCTGATTGCATTGGTCACAGCCATGCCGTCTTGTTCAAGGCTGGTCTTGCATGGATTGTTGACGGTAATTCGAGGAACGCCGAACGGTAGCACGATTAGCTTTAATGTGTCCTCGCATTGATGGCTCAAATGTCGACGAACATCGCGCTCTTTCTCATAACTGGAGTTCAATACCCACTGCGCAAATGCCTAGCAAATATTCAGTGCATAAAAGATGTTGCAATGTAGTTCGAAGCATTTGATACCTGCCTATTATAGTGCTTTGGGAATGGAACCCCTCCAGGAATCCCTACCAGGGACTCCAGAACATCTTTAGAGAAGTTCATTCGTTTTAGTTGGCTTTTTCTAAACCGGTTGTAGTTGCAGATAGTAACGGAAGGCAGGAAAATGGTCTCGTATTGTTCCTCCGAGAAAGCCAATTCCCACCGCGATTCCTCATCGAAGAAGGTAATCAGTAGAGTGATAGCGGTGTAGACATGCACAACAGTCAGCGTGAACAGAATAAGCAGCCAGAATGTTTTTGCCTTTTTGGAGGTGGAAGCGGCCACCTGAGCAAAGCCGTGACAGCTGGTAGTCTCGCACCATTGCTGCCACATCACTCAGCGATTTATGAAGCTTGCTTTTGCAGAAAGTTGTTTGTTTTGGGAAATGGTTTGATAGTTTTGTAACTCTAGACTGCTTGGAACCACTGTACATTCTCGCCTACGTACCAAACCTAGGTGGCCTAGGCTTTCGATCGCCTGGGTGCGGCCGATCCGATCCGATCAGATGTGTGGGGGACCTTACGGTCCTACGCTCAGACCTATGCGGTCCATTGCGCGGCACCCGTGGTTCGTCATGTCAGGCGTTTCCCTTCTATCACTGCGAGCCACTCTAGTCATACTTTTGGGCGCCAGGTACTAAGAGAGTGCCTGGCGCGTTGACGTTATGGTGCTGCCAGCTCCCAACGGCCGCCCGGCCCTATGGACTAAACCGGATAGGCCTTCTTGGTGGTCTCTCAGACAGCTCCTGACATCGTTGATCTTCTCCTCCAACGTGGCATGCTTTTTGGAGCGGCTTAGGTGCTTAGGCAGATCCAGTCGGTTCCCATTTTACCTACTCGCTGTAACCAGCTGTCGGTGGCCTTTATGGAGCGTTGTGCCGACGACCAACTGTTTGCGGCAAGAAACTTGCCGCGCCGAGAGGATGAGCGCACAATGTCGCTCACAGTGGCCATGCGGCCTAAACCACTACACCAACTGTGCCGGCTCTGGGTGGGGCTTTGCAAAGTCTAATTTCAGTCAGATTGGTTTGGAACCCACTACAGCCGCTAGGGATGCAGTTGCCGCCCTGACTCAGAGGCAGGAGCTATCGACTGAACCTCAGACAAGGACATTTGTCAGCGCGATCTCTCGTCGAATAAGGGCACTAGTAAAGGCGTTGTGTTACCAACTATCACAAAAGTTAGAACTGCTAAAAGCAGGGCCCAGAAAGTGTTGCCGAGTAGTGTTTCCGATCAAATTAAAATTAAATAACAAAATTAAATTGTTTTGGCCAAAATCACCAAGTAAATAGCAATTTAATAACAAATTAAATTTCTCGCAATGACTGTCAAACAAATTAAAATTATATTAAATTTCGTAAAATTGGCCTAGAAATTTGATATAAATTTGATATGAATTTGATATAAATTTGCTTAGTTTGGCAGCTTCACTAACCAAAGTCTGGTTACAAAACAACAAGTTCAGTCCAAAGATATCCTTGTTCATGCCTATAGCAAAGATATCAACTCATTAAATGCTAATCTGTAGACCATTTGTTACCATCTGAAGAAAGGTCAACTCATTTTGGACTGGCACGACCCAGGTTTTGAGCTGTTTCCTCAGGAATTGAGTATTGATTTTAGCAAATTTATATTTAATTCATATGTAGCAAATAACAAATTCGTATCAAATTAAATTTAAGAATTTGGGCACCAAGCAAATTAATAGCAAGTTATTTTCTTCTGAAGGCTGAGCAAGCAATTTAATAGTTATTTAATTTCAAAATAAATTTACTCGGAAACACTATTGCCGAGTCTACTGGAGGCACTAGTCAGTTGAAGAAAGCCATGTGCTTTTACACCAAGCTTGCCACATGACTCAAATTTAGAGAGTGGCTATGATTAAAACTGGCCTGTTTGTTCTACAAAATGGATGTCAGTGAATTTGTAATTCTAAACTTAAGGGTGTATGTGCGTAATGTAATGTTATTAATTGCGAACACTGTCACCGGTTTATCTACTTGAAGCAAATTCACGGTTCAGACAGCTTTTGTGTTTGTTGCGAGAGAAATGTGACCAAAGGATGAATGCAAAACGTTACAACAGCGTGTACCAAAGTAACGATGCTGATTCCCAGACAAAATCCCATTTGCCCTCCTAGATTCGAGGCCAGCAAGCCGATTGAGCTTCGTAACTTCCACTCGGCTACCTAAATTAACACACCGTAAGACTTCTAATAAAAGCGCACGCTCCAATAGTAGCGCCCTTTACGGACAGGCCGAAAATATAAACGCGCATGCTCCAATAGTAGCGCCCTTCTAATAATAGCGCTCCCACGCGCACTACTATCAACGCTTTGTACGTGTTTCCAATAGAATACTGTCCCGTTGTGACAATTTTCTTTGATTAAGCTTGCAAACATTACTCAGACTAAAACTCATATAAAGATTACTTGTGGTCAAGACAAAATAGCCTGTATTTTCAGAAAAATGAGGATACTTGAGATGGCTAATGTAGCATTGAAATAATAAACGCGCACGTTCCAATAATAGCACCCCCAAAAGCAATCACGAAATAAAAAACAGCGCAGCGCTAATATTAGAAGTTTTATGGTAGATCCAGTTTCTTCTTGAAACTACAATTCTTAACAACTTGAAACAGTACCGTTACAATTCTGGATTCATGAAAAATGTCCACCAGTGCATATCTTTCGCGTATTTGCTCAATGGTTTTGTTGGCGAAAAGATCCGGTCTGAGCCGCTTCAAATGAGCCAGTTGGTTGGGCACAGGAAAGTTTGTAGTAGTTGTTCTTGAATCTATTGACACATAATCGCACGGATCCTTACAGCTATGTATACACGCAGTTTTTTCCTCTTTTATTTCTTCTGTTTCATTGCTAAAATATCTATGTAGTGTTCAGAAGAAGTTCAGCAGCACATACACACACACACATGCGTACCTCAATTCAATACTGCAGTTCCTTAACATTGCCACGCTGCAAAAGGGTAGATTTTTGGCTTCGAAATACAAACAGCCGCAAAGTTGGATGAATCGTGCGTATACACATTCCAACATGCACATTTCTTTGGTGTATCGCGAATCTAAACTCAACCGTTTGTGGCTTCAGCAAAAAATAAACTTTTTTCATTTTAACCCAGACGTGTGTAACAGGTCATCCGCCAGAGGGGTATTGGAATTGTGAGTAAAAATCGTTGGTACTAACGATGGAATACTACAATTTTTTGTCTAAAATTGCAAAAAAATCGGCTTCAGAAAAATCGCATCTGATCTATGCCAAAAAGAGAACGAGCGATCATGGCCATAGCTTGTTGAAAGGAGGTTAAAAAGGCCATCTGTTACACATACATGTAACAGGTCATCCGCCGATGGGGGTGGGTGGGTTGGGGGGGTCTGGCGCCGGCCGGGGGGGGGGCTGAGCCAAAATTTTGGGGGAGGGGGGTGGGCACTAAAATACGCTCAAAAATCCGAGAAAAATCGCACTTTTTTGGCTAAAAATTGCCAAAAATCGCTAATTTGGGCTGAAATACAGCTAAAAAGTGCTGTTTTGTAGGCGATTTTGGCAATTTTTGTGTGTGAAAGTGTGAAAAATTGCAAAAATTTGCTCGAAAATTTACTTGCCAGAAAATCGGAGGGGGGGCGGTGAAATCGTTTGGGGGGTCCCCATCCGGGGGGGGGTCTGGCCTAAGTCGGGTGGGGGGGCAGACCCCCCAGACCCCCCTGTTACATGTATGCTGTTACATGTTTGTTTAACCTTCAAAGAAGCGCAGTGTAGGGTTTGGCTCGCAGGGTGGACTGAAGAATAAGGAGTCAAAGGCTTGGCCGGGTCTATTCCAGCGAGCACGGACAGCAATCCAAGCGTGCTGTCCTGGCGCTATGCTGATGTAGTGACCCATTCTGATTTTGTTGACGTAAGTTAGTTGTAGTGCAAAACCCATATCGGCGTAATTGTTCGTGACCAAATCTGCATATTCCTCGGGCTGTACATCCAGTAAAAGACTAGTCGACTTGTGCTGACCTAGAATTGTAACACGATGGATGGTTGGTTGGATGGACAGACAGACAGACAGACAGACAGACCGACCGACCGACCGACCGACCGACCGACCAACCGACCGACCGACCGACCGACCGACCGACCGACCGACCGACCGACCGACCGACCGACCGACCGACCGACCGACCGACCGATGGACAGACAGACAGACGGATGGACGCTTGGATGAATCCATCCAACTCATTGGTCATACTGTAGTTGCATGCTGCTACAGAGTTTTTGCGAGAACCGTACTACAAACCTGGTTCAACCGTAATCGATACTCCATCCACCTGCCACATCAGACAACGAATGCCCAGCTGAAGACTGAGCGCTGTGAAAATCTCCATTCTATCATGTGCATAAGTCATGTTGCAGGGGTTGGTCACAGTGATCCTCGGCTTGTAGAATGGCAGTACCATCACCTTGATGGTGTCCTGACACTGGTGAGTCAACGTTTGAAAAGTAGTCCAGTCAGTTTTGTAGCCAAACGCCGTTAAGTTGTTCAGCCAGTTCGCAAGTACCTGAAGAGCCAACAAAAACTTAGTCCGGGCTTTTTATCCAAGCCATCGCGGCAAGCAGTAGATACATTGTTCAATTATAGTCGCTATTCAATTGGGTCGATGGCAGCGGTTTGAATTTCAAACTTAGGCAACTTTCGGGAATCCAGAAACGCCAACCGCACGTAACATTAAAAAATAGGCCGCAGCTCAGCTAGTGTTTTACGACTTTAGACCGTCTGTCTGTGCTAAGGGGTATGGTAGCACTTGACAGGTACTATATTTGGTATCGCTTCCATATACAGTATATTGTATATGTACAGTATATGGTGTTGTGGTTGCAGTATTTCCCTGACTGTCAGAAGGGCGCGTTTGCCTATATCTACATATGTATTGTTTTTTACTTTTACCTCAATATTATCACCTTCCGGAAACGGCGACCCAGTGTCAGCACCAAAAAGAGAATTGAGCACAGCAGTTGAGACGTTTAGCCGCTCCAATTGACTCTTTCTGTACCGATTGTAGTTACAGATGGTGACTGAGGGTAGAAAGATTCTGGGAAACTGAAGCTCAGACAGAGAGACTTCCCAGCGCGATCGCTCGTCAAAGAAGACCCAGAACAGACCAACTGCATTGCCTACTAGCACAATAGCTAGAAAAGCTAGCAGCAGTGCCCAGAAAGTTTTGCCGAGTTTGGTGGATGAACCGGCCAACTGTGGAAAGCCGTGACAACTGGTGGTCTGACACCAACGTTGCCACATGGCGCATAACTCTCTGCTACTGGCTTGTCTTTGCTTTGCTGTTTGTTTTGCAAAATGGATTGCTGCCCTAAATTTGTAATTCGAGACTCAGTTGCAAATATCGTCAATTGAAATGAATTTGGGAACAGCGAATACGATCACGAATGGACTACTGTTGCTTGGGTATACTGAAAATTCGGTATTTTTCAGCATACCGGATATTTCCTCTTAGTATCCCACCCCAGTTAATATTCCATGGCTTTATCCAGTTACTATCCCTAGGATATTAACTGGCAAAGCAAGCAAGCATGCATCAAATTATACTAAAATACAAAATTTTAGCCAAATCGGAGGTAAAAAGTTCAAATTTGACACGGACTAAGGGAGAAAAACTCGATTCTTAAAGAAAACGGTTTTAAAAATTTAACTTGATGTGATGAAAGAGTTTGATTGGTTTGTGTGAACATGTTCACGTGTGTTCAACAAATCTGGCAGCTTTTCGATGATCATCGAAGAAAAGGGCTAATTTAGAGTGAAATACCGCTAAATATGTTATTTTACAAGCAATTTTAGTGTCTGAAATTCTAAAAAAAAGATTTGTAAAGCTTTTGAGACAGTATTTAGCTTTTTTGAGACAGTTGCAAAGCAAGGGGTAAAGCGTGCACCTGACTCTCACAAATATAGCACTCTGGAAGTAAAATTAGACGTGCACAATACAAGGTTGGCTGTGTTCGCCGAGGTGATAATAATCATTAAACACGGGCTAGTATTGAATATAGAAAAGAACCTGACGGTCCTGCTGGTTGTCGCGTTTCCCACACACAAGACACTCAGTCTGAGAGAACGTATATTTGGCAGCGCGCCACAACGATAATTGCACTGCGTCTTAGCGTACAGTACTACACGAAAACAACAACTGAGCGAGGCCTTGCGCCAAGCTCAGGATGCGCGGAGGTAGGTAGGCCTACGGCCAAATTAGTAGACGCGCGACAGAAAATAACACACAAATAGACAATTAATAATTAGTCTCCTTAGCAGAATTGACCGCTTCTGAGCAAGACTATACCCAATGCAGACTGGATCCTGGCAATTGGCGACGCAGAGCGGCCTGCAGAAAAGAAGTATAAATCTGCCTTTACATACAGTATCAGTGCAGTAGTAGTACAGTACAGAGTACATGCTGTTTTGACTATGGTTTGGCAGAGCAGGTTTGACTGCGGAATTCTAGACAAACAGAGCGCTGCTCCTGTAACGTCTTGTGACCAGGACCGTTCCTAAATCACTCCAGCTGTCACTTTCCACGTCGTACACCTCCACATGTCTATTCGCACCGATTCCCCCAACAGCGAACAACTTTCCGCCGCATCCCAGCAGCTGGAACCTGTTTCGACCCATAATCATGCCTGCTATCTCAGTCCATGCATCGGTGCGAGGATCATAGCTCTGACAGCTGTTAGACTTGAACACTTTTGAAGAGGCATTTACCTGTACATGTCCTCCACACATGTACAACTTTCCATTGAGACCAGTGATTCCATGGTGGACCCGAGCCAGCGTCATGTTTGCCTTTCTCTCCCAGGTGTCACTGCTGACGTCATATCGGAATGCATCCAACTGCGGCTTCCCATCTTGCTCCTTACCTCCGGTCACATAGAGGTGACCATCCAGTGCAGCCATTTGGCTGTGATCGCGGACTGAGGGCACTGGGCTCAGGGGGCCGCTCCACTTGAGTTGCCCTGCCTCCAGGCACAATTTGAACAACTGGCCATTGAGCTGATCGTCGACTGCGTTTATGTAAAGACAGTCACCTAACACGGCTCCTGCTGTCGACGTTGATGTGTCAACGAATGGTGCTTGTGGTCCTGCGCTTAGGGTCTTTGTCTCCAGATCAATCAGATCCACATCGGTTGTGACTGTGGAGCCATTCTGTAAAGTCTTGACGCCACTCACTACAGCAACCTTTCCTTCACTGAACTGCCAGCTCAACATGTGCTTCCATCCAGAGATGGTTGGAAAGGTCATGAACTGAATGCTTGAGTTGGTGTGCACGTTGAACAACTCACTGCTGTTTTTGCCCAACTTATTCCCATCAGCACCGATTATCAATATGTTCTCTGAAATGACTTGATAACACATGCAATTTTGAAAGCAACTCAACTACTACCGGATGTGCATGTTTGCGCTTCAGTTCCACAGTTAACCTCAGAATCACAAGCTTAAAAACAGCCATATAGTAGCTTCTTGAGCATTAATTCAAACCAACTTACATTTCTGCCACATTTCGTAGCCCTCTGCTAACTGAGTTTCTATTTGCATCGGAGGACTATTGTACATTCTACAGTCCATGGTAGATGTTTTATAGGCAAAACCCTGGCATGTTTGCAGTTTGGTGCAGTGTATGGCACAGTCGATTGCATTCTTCAGGAGTTTGCTTTGCAGAAGATTGATGGGGTTGCTTTCTCGATGACCCTCTTTGACCACGGCATACGTATGTTTTTGGGCTGAATTCAGTAAAATAGTTAACGCCTTAATTAAGCAATCACATAGTTAACAGATAACCTGTTGACCTGCCGGAGTAGCACAAAATAATTGTGATAACGGCTAGAACTTGACAAGAATATATAGCCGAATTTTGAACTGCGAACATGACGGCAGCAACAGCGCTCTGTTTGTGGTTAAAAGGTTAGGACAGACAAGCTAATGGCACACTGCTAATTAGCAATAGCACCGTGACTGCTAACAATAGTCATTTATGTTAATTTATTGAGACGTGCACGTGCGGACTTTATAGCGGCCCTGGACAGTCGTTTAAGCGAATGAAAGCTGTCCATAATAAATCGTACACGGAGCAGCCCCGACGGCAAAGAGAGAAATGTTGAAATTTCAGGCGTGGTGAGTATCGTTGAACATGATGAAGATCAGTTTTCTAATGTATTTTCTAAAAAGGCATTGCTGAATGAAGGTAACAAATAAGTACTGCTTTGTATATAATGTAACTGTATTGTAAAAATTGGCCCCAAATTGCTTCACAGAAAAATCGGTGGGAAATCGCAGGCAGGCAGCTAGGGCCCGACCGGATACAAATTTCTACCGGATCCGGATCCGGATCCGGATATGCCCATATCCGGCCGGATCCGGATCCGGATATGCCGGATATCATTGATCAACTTAAATTTTTTTAGAATTCAATAAAACCACATATACATTTCTTTGTTCTATAACAGTTGATTCAAAACAACATCTAATAGTTGTAGTTCAAACAACGCAAGTTATACTTGTTAAACAACAATATTTCTACGTTTTCGGGCTTCAGAGAGGAGCGATCGCCTTCCCAAATCGAGCCAGCAGACAGTCTCTGGACCAATCGAGTCTTAGTATTCAGACCCAAAATTGAAACTTTGGTCTAGAGAGCTGTAAGTTGGTACACTAATACATATCGATAGGATTTCCTGATTTGACGCTCCAGTCCCGAGATACAGCCGTCTGAAAATCGGCTCGCTTAACTATGGGACAAAAATTTCGAACTTGAATTTCTTTCCTGCTAAAAATAGTTGGGACCTAGAATTTAGGGATTTTACGTAACTTTTAAGAATTTTTGGTCGCTTTTCGATTTTGACGAAAAAAATTTTTTTCGACCCCTTCCCGTCCCCCTAGCTCGCCTGGAACCCCCCCCTATGTGTGTTTTTTATTTCAGATTATTGTAGCGCCATTTGTTAGCTACAGATTGGTACCAAGCACGATAGAGGTTTGGTACTGTAGTTGGCTTTGATCTTGCCACAACCAATTAGAGCAAAGCACTTGCCAACTGTGCATGAAACCTTAGCTTCATCGGGACCATACACATTAAAATAAACACAAAAAAACGAAGCTTTTAACGTGTAACTTTCAGTTGTGTACAATTCCCCCACTGTTTACACTGCGGTACTGCAATATTTATGTTCAAATACTTAAAAAATCACGTTTTCTCATATGTGACTGATATCCGGCATATCCGGCAGGTAATATCCGGATCCGGTACCGGATCCGGATATGGCCATATCCGGCCGGATCCGGATCCGGATCCGGATATCCGGTCGGGCCCTACAGGCAGCCCACATACATATGCACATATGTGGGTGTTCATGATTTCGAACAGGTTATGGCTATTTTATCATTCTCATCTACGTACGCAAACTACCGGTACTATTAGTAATCTCAAACAATCCTCTTTATCGCTAAGCTCCAAATAATTAGCATTCAGTCAGTTGCGCAGCATTCGACAATGAAGTTCAGTTGGTCGTTTCTACTCGTCGTTCTAATAGTTGGTGAGTCCGATGTGGGCTAGCATTTCGGTTGGTAAATTTTCAAATCCTAAGGGTCCGTTGATGGGGGCTGACGGATGGTAAAGTCCGATTTTTTACTAAAAGCAAAGTTTTTGGCTTATTTTTCTATAAAATCGGTCAAAATATGCTTTGTAGTCAGAGCTCATTTAGGAATTATTTTATCATAATTTTCTATGTATACAAAAACTTCCAAAAAATTCCTGAGGGGGTAGCACAACCGCTTCAGGCCAGTGGCGTATCCAGGGGGGTGTAGGGTGTGTACACCCCCCTTTGCGGTGGAGGTAGGAAGAAAAAGTCTGTCAAAAATATAAGAAACTAATGAATTTATGTACTAAAACTGTCTATTTTGTGCTCAGAATGCCTTCTAAATGCGTTTTTGAAGGCCAAATTTTTAAAATTTTCTGGCCCTGGTCGGGCAGAAGCCCAACCAGGCCATTATAAACTACTAAAACTTGTAATTTCTGTTAATTTTAAGCTCGGAATGCGTTTTAAACGCGTTTTTGAAGGCTAATTTTGCTAAATTTTCTTACCCTGGTTGGGCAGCGGCCCAACCAGGCACTTTCAAAATTTTACACCCCCCCTTTCCAAAATCCTGGATACGCCACTGCTTCAGGCCCCTTTGCCCATGTCTGGGTAAGTGTGTATTGTTGTGAAATGCAGGAAGTTTCAGGCACCACAGTGGTGAATGTTGTTGAGGGCAGATCAACTGGAAATTATACGATCGAAGAAGATGACAATGACGTGAGTGATCGACTAGAAAATCTGCTGGATTTGTTCACCGACGAACAGAAAAAGCAGTTGGCAAGAGTCTACGAACAGATCATGCATAAAGTTGAAAGCTTTTTCCAAAAAGCATCTAACAACAGATATCGGCGACGTTAGCTTGGTGTTGTGTACTAACTATTGACACCTAGATCGATAAATACTTTGAAACCAATCTGTCGACCGAAGACAACAAAGTCAAAAAACTCCATAACAAAGAAATCCTGTACTGTTCGCATAATACAGCACATACAGTGCATGGTGTCGCACGCTAAGTGCCTCCTGACGCTTGATCGTTAGTTGTGTGAGACTGTGTGAACAGAATTCAGACAAATTTAACACAGATATACATTGTATTGTGCAGTGTCAAGAGTAACCTATGCCTCCCAAATTTCAGCTTTGTCCGTTGCTTAAACATAAGTTTCACTTAGCTGAAGATATCCTGTGCGATTTCTCTGATTTTCAACAGATATTGTAGCTAAACTGTATTTCCAATACCAGCGAGCTCAGCTAAAGGAGATAAAGAGGGAGGTAGGAATTGGTTAAAAAATCGAGCGTTTCAATTCTGCAAGCGATAAGGCAGTCGTCAAAGAAGTTGACTCTGGCGTCTAGCGGCGTAGACTACAGTTTCAAGTGGCACCGTTAGCCGAATCCTGAAAGCTGTTGTTTTGTGACCTTGTCGACCACGGCTGTAGCAAGTGCTGAACGAAGACGGCCGGCGCCGAATCGTTAGTGGAATTTGTGAGTGGTTTTTGGAACTTGCTTGATTGATGATCAATTTCAGTTTCCAGATCGAATCCTCCGGTCTGACGAGACTCAGTTCAAGCTTTGAAAGTGACTGATTTCACGTTTTCTTGAATAATCGCAATCATTTTAACGGATATTGCTCAAAATTGGCAAGCATATAAAATAACCTTGTCCAACTCCATCTTCTAAAAAACCTCACCCCCGAGACAGGTTAACGGACCCCCGACCCAAAAATACAAGTACTGGTAGTGGCTCAATAACAAACTGGCTCAGAAAATCCCTAATTTTTAGCCTAAAATTCGTTTGAAAAGCCTTTGCAAACCGAATTTGGCGTTTCCACTACTGATATTAAAAAAATTCGGTATTTTTGGAAGCCCTTTTTTGTGATTTTTTGTTTTTCTAGCTCAAAAACGCTATTTGCCAACTTTAAAATCGCTATTTTTGCGTCCTTACTGAAAAAGCGCGCCAAAAACGCATTTCCAGGCGTTTTGGTTTGGAGCTTTTTGAAATTTTGGACCTCCATTCTGGGCTAAACCCCATCGATCCCCTCACCGGACGGAAAAACCCGTACCCCCTCCCCCCAGGTCGACCCGTAGCTGTTACATGTATGATTCTGAAGAACTTTCATGAGGAGCTTTCAAAATCTCAACTTTGGGAATTCTTTTGCAACAGTGAAAAAAATAGAAATATTGAATGAATAAGCGGCATTATATAAAAATGTTTATGTTACAGTCATGTCTCGTTAATCCGGACCTCGTTAATCCGGATATTCGCCTTCCGGACAAGATTAGGCCAGGTCCTAATTTTCCCCCATGCTATATGACTCGTTAATCCGGATCCGGGATTCGTTAATCCGAACAGAAGATTTGGGGTCCCAACTTCGAAATTTGTATGGTAAAGTGATTCGTTAATCCGGATTTGGTTAATTTGGGCAAAATCCATGCGCAATTTTTCAATTCAGGTGTGAATTTTCAATTGAATAATGCTTTTCCTTGAGTCAGAATGTGATTATTTTTGGCTTTGTAGTAGGAGCTATAATCAGCTAAAATATGTTTTTGGGTTTTAATTAGGAGGTACAGCTGCAGAATCTGATATGCAACTAACGAAAAATTGTCATTTAGGCCTTTGACCCGAAAAACGGTGTTTTAGCTTTGATTCGTTAATCCGGACAAAATTGGCCGGTCCCAACTTGTCCGGATTAACGAGAGAATCAACGTGAAGTAATTAAAACCGTATCAAAACTTGTAACTAAGTTTTAGAAAATTTCTATCATAATCCTGTAGTTTTCGCTTGCTGTCTGATCTGATGCCTGGTCTGATCGTAATTTGAGTGATTCGTTGCAGAATTACAATTTACAATTTAGTTGTACGTTTAATAAATTTCATTTTCTGTCTCTCACTATTATCTAATGTTGCAATGTGAAATTCAGCTTCCATCAGCTCTAAAAGTACGTTTAAAATCTGGGTTGATTTTTGGGGGTACCTTTAAAATTCTGGGGGAATTTTTTCTCTGATTTATGGGTGTTTTGGTCTGAAGACCTGGCAACACTACTCTTAAATTGGGCGCGGTCAACCTGTTGGCTCAGGCGGCCAGGCGAATTGACGGCAGAGAGGGATTAATCGAAGAAGCCCAGACAGACAGACAGAGCGCAGACGAGCCGGCAAAAGGTAAAAAGCACCGTCGGGACCGCAGCACCGTAGCACCGTCGGTCTCATCGGACCGTACTCCTGTT
>JASANB010006497.1:0-27750 GCA_030248155.1 Sabatieria punctata
GCTCTGTTTTGCATCTAGGATACGGTAATGCAAGAACAGAATATCAAATTAGAGAAACTTTGCTACCCGCAGTGGATCAAATCGTTGACCTGGGTGTAGTTGTATCCTCTAATTTAAAGTTCTCTAGGCACTGTCATTATATTGTCACCAAAGCATTTCAGGCCATAAATTTAATTTTTCGGGTTTTTCAATCAAGAAACAGAAATTTTTTTTTGCAAATGTTTTTTGTTTTTGTGAGGTCAAAACTTGAATATGCATCTGAGGTTTGGAGTCCATATTTATTAGCAGATATTGATTTGGTAGAAAGAGTGCAACGCTCATTTACTCGCCGTTTACCTGGCTTGGAAACTTTAACTTACCCTGAACGTTTGCGGCAGCTAAAGATTAAATCTTTAGAAGAACGCAGAATAATCAGAGACCTGGTAATGGTTTTTAAGATAGTCAGGGGTCTTGCTGATTTGCCTGTTGAGTGCTTGTTTACTTTTTCCACTGAATCTCGTACTAGAGGTCACAGTTTAAAACTTTATCCTAAGCATTTTCGTCTTGATGTGAGCAAAAGCTTCTTCGCACATAGAGTTGTACATATTTGGAATAAATTGCCTTCTGAAATTATTGAGTCACAGTCTTTGGCTCGCTTTCGCGCAAAATTAGAACATGTTGATTTTTCTAAATACATTCGGGGTAGGGCTCTCGAGCCGGAAATCGGCCCAGCTCGCCCTTCGTTCTGACAGAAATGGTGTGCAGGCTTTGTTGTTGAATAAACTTTATTCTTAAAAAAAAACGAACTCTTGAAATTTCTGACTTCAACTTTCAGTGACTATGCCATCTCTACTGAATTTGCGATCAATTTTAAAGATTTTACTCAAGCATAGCATAGCACGTAAATACATGGTATAATTTGTTCAATCCCCCTTGCTGAGAATGTGCGCCAAATATTAGGAAAATGACAATTTCGCAGCGGTTTATCGGCAATCGATTACTGAATGCATTTATTTGTGTTAAGCATACATGTAACAGCTCCGGGCCGACCTGGGGGGAGGGGGGGAGGGGGGGTTTCCTCAGATGGGGGGTCGAGGGGGGTTTCGTCCAGAGGTGGAGTCCAAAATTTCAAAAAGCTCCAGAACGCCTGGAAATGCGTTTTTAGCACGTTTTTTTTCAGTAAGGATGCTAAAAATCGCAATTTTAAGCTGCCAAATAGCTTTTTAGAGCTAAAAACAAGCAAAAAATGACAAAAAGACCTTCCAAACTTCCAAAAACACCGATTTCTCTTAAATATCAGCAGTGGAAGCGCCAAATTCGGTTTCCAAAGGCTTTTCAAGTGAATTTTAGGCTAAAAATTAGTGATTTCTGACCCAGTTTGTTAATACTGGAGCCACCACTAATACTTGTATTTTTTGGTTGGGGGGGGGGTCCCTTAACCTGTCTCGGGGTGGGGGGGTGAGGGGGGTTTGGCCTTTCCAGCTGGGGGAGTAACCCCCCCAAAACCCCCCTAGTACATGTATGGTGTTAAGGTAGTGACCCTTCTGAAGCCCTTCAATGAAAAGGTTGACACCCTCAGGCCGATGCCCCACCCTCATTAGGCATAAATGAGCTCAGACAGAATAGAATATTTAAGTTATTTTAATGACAAATAAGCCAACAAACCTTGATTTGATCAGCGGTCGATACCCCTCAGGATTTGAAAATTTACCACCCCTTAGCCGAAATGCTAGCCCATGTCTGCTTCTGCCCTCCTGCTTCCTCTGCGCGGAGCGAGCACCTCTTCAGTGTTGTTGCAGACATTTAAGAACCTAAGCTGTGTGAAGCTGAGAGAGAATACCGAGCAATTGATGTTTCTGAGAGCTATCATGCCACTGTTAGGTTTTGACTAAACCATCGATTTTTTACAGTTCCAGAGAAGTACATAAACTTGGTGTCAGTTTTGTTTGTTCCTACTTTTCCGCACAAAAAATATCGAAAATATTGATGCGAAACATCGCGATATCGGTAAAACGTAATAGTAGAAGGAAGTTAAGCACACCTATCGATTCGCATAGCATGTTTATATATTACCCTAAAAGTACCTAAAAAACGCCTAAAATCATTGTTTTGTTTTTTCGCCAGCCCCCACGAGAGCATTTTTTCAATTCATCGGTACTCCAAAACGAATCAACGAATTTCCCTCAAATCTTCCCCAAAAGATAGAAAAAACTTCAATCTACAATGTCTCCAAATATTAGAGCAATCGGTCCACAAATACAAAAGTTATGCTAAAAAGTATGGCCCAAAAAATACCGTTTTTTGTATTTTCTTCAATTTTGTCCAAAATCCGACATAAATAGATTTCTAGATTTCTGATCGCAGCTCGCTGTATACCGTTGGAAAGAACAGCCTTTTCTCATTCATAATATGCAATCCCTACCTTTGTATGTTTATTTTTACTACAGTTATGAGCTAAATACGGCAAAAACTCCAAAAAAATTTTTTTTAGAATTTTCGCCCAAAAGTATTAAAATCTTGTTTATATTGTGTCCTTACATCCTAACACAAATTTTGAGCCAAATCCCAAAAGTTCTTGCACAAATTATCATGTCCTGAACACAGAGTCTCATAACCAAGAAAAACCGACTCTTACTATTTTTCAATATTTCATAACTTTTGATCCCGGTGTCGAAAAAACGTGTACGACCCTTTGTTTCAAACTACAATCATTCCTTAACAAAACCTAAAAGTCCCAGACCTCCAGACCTTCCCCAGATCGCGGAACCCTCTTCCCCGCTTCAAAAATCAAAAAGTAAAAAAATTTTGAAAAAAGTGTCCAAAATTTGACCATTTTTAGTGCTTCAATCGGCCATAACTTTTGATCCCGGGTTAGTACCCAATTCTACCACACGTACTCACAAACTATACACTTTTCTTAACAAAACGCAACAGCTCCGATCCTTGGGAACCTTTCCACATTTAGTGCGTTTTGATGGCAATTTTCAGAAATTAAAAAAATTTTTAACTCAAAAACGAAAAACAATATCCAAAAACCGACTGCACCAATAGAAAATTCAGAATTTTTGCAAACTTTTGATGTATAACATGTTAATATATTACCGTGAAAAGTACCTTAAAAACGTCGAAAACCACCATTTTGTTTTTTCGCCAGCCCACCCCCCCTCGAGAGCATTTTTTCAAATGATCACTGCTCCAAAACGAATCAACCAATTTCGGTCAAATCTTCATCAAAAGATAGAAAAAACTTCAAATTACAATCCCTGCAAATATTAGAGCAAACGGTCCACAAACACAAAAGTTACGCTAAAAAGTATGCCCGAAAAAACACCCTTTTTTGGCACTTTTTTTCAAATTTGGTCAAACTCCGATATATATAAGGGAACCGCATTTGCTCCCTCCCCGAATGCTACGAAAACAATTTTTAGTATGGACCGCGGTAACAATAACTACACCGGGAAAGCGCAAACGCGCTTCCCTTAATAAAATTCATAGCTGGCCCAAAAATTGCATTTCAGTGAACAGGTACATTTCACTGATGCAGGAAGGATCTTCTGCATTCGCGTTTCTTATTTTCGTCGAATTCTTTTCTAACTCGGCCGGAAAAGGTGTACCACCCCCACAACCCTGGGTACGTTATAAATAAAGTAAGCGTTTTATTGAGTACGTAGAGATCAGTTCTTGTGACAGACAGACGAGTAAAGGAAACAATGATCAGTCAGTTGCTGGCGCGACGTTCATCTTGCAAGTCGAGTATGTTCTTGCGTCTGCAGTGCACAGCTGAGAAGGCAATCCAAATTACCACCAAGAGCGCCACGGAGACCGCCGTATAGATCTGCAGCACGTAGTTGGGAACGATCTCCTCTTTCTTCGAGTACCGAGTGAGCACTTCTGACGACCGTTTTGACTGGGTTGTTGCGGCAGACGTCCACTCAGTTGTTAGGTTTGCATCGGTCACACACAACACACACACAAGCACCAACAGACGCATCCTAAACCGCAACCAGTCGTAGTCAACAGTCCAAACTTTAGGCTCGGTGTTGTGTTGTCTGACTGACTGGTCCACTATCTCATGGAGGATAGTTTTGCAACTAATTCAAACAAGCGCCGACTATCACCACCAAACTCTAGCCGAACCTGCGCCCAGAATGGTTTCGTCACTGGGCGACTGGCAGATCTGGGAAAGATCGGCGGCGGCACTTACAGCAAGGTCAAGGCAGACAGAGCAACGTGACGGCGACCGTCAAGGTGCAGACCAGAAATGGCAGGGTGAACCGCGCAGAATAGTGCAAGAGTGTCAGTCGATGTGGCCGCTGCAGGGCCATTGTGGTGTGCCCAAGTTGTACGCCAGTGGACTGCACTCGGCCAGTCAACTCTACTTCATCATCATGCAACTGCTCTCCAAGAGTATCATCGGACTGCGGCATCGCAGTCTGCACAACCGACTCAGTCAGGCAGCAGCTACCGACTGGCGCGAAAAATCCTCAGCGCTCTCCAGAACTTGCATCACTATGGCTATTTGCGCCGAGACATAAAGCTGTCTAACATGGCAATGGGACTGAAAAGACAGAATGGACATCACTTGTACGTGACCTACTACGGTGTACGGTGCGGCAATTCAAGCAAGTCAACGGTCAACTGGACACTGCCAGAGAAAGAGTAGGTTTTCGTGGAACACTTGTAGAGTGCATAACCGACTCGACGACTCTCCGGCCGACGGCCTTTGGTCTCTCTCTACTATACATTAGAATGCATGAAAGGAGCGCTGCCGTGGCGGTCAACAACCAAGCGCGTTATGAGCGTTCGATCGAGGCCTCAGGTGGTACCATATCTCTTTGCGGCACGGCATAACTTTTACAGAGTTATAGGCCATAACTATGACATATAACTTATAGGCATAAGTTATGGTTATGGCCATAGTTATAGGGGGCCATAACTTATATTTGACACTTTTTCTGTCCAACCCATAACTGTGGTTATGCTCGAAAAAGTTATGTCGGGCGCCGCGGTGCGAACCATAACTTATGACCGATAACTGTTCGTTTTTCACACGACCGACTGGGCGCAGTACAGCAGGCCTAGTGTAGAGAAGACCGACTCAAATAATTATCTGCCAAAAATAACATCGAAAGCTAAGAGGACAGAGAAACAAGCTTATTATACCTCTAGCGGTGGCTGCTATGTTCGGCTGTCATTGGCAAGGCTTCTCATCCATTAGTTAGCACGGTGCGTTTGTAAAGCGCGGGCTTAATACTTAGATGAACAGGAAGTATACTTATGAAATTGAAAACTACGGTACTTCTTCAGCCGAAAGAAAGGCAAGCAAGAAGACTATGTCTCTCTGAAAAAGATTGGCAGTCTTCTTATTGCCGACTTTGACAAAGTGATGGTGTGCCTGCATTCAGTGAAGCGCTGTTTCAAAATTTGGGGAATTCTAGATCAGTCTACCGCCTCACCCGGCCGCATTATGTGAAGTTATTTTGTTGGTTGGCATTGATTTTGTTTGTTGTGGCGATTCACCTGTTCCGGTTATTTCATCAGCCAGCTGCAATCGCTCCTCCTCCTCCAGTTCGACCAGATCGAGGTAGGACTTTACTACAATCAGTCCTCCTATCGGAGATATAATGATGGGGATGGGGAGTACAAAATAATTTTTGAGGATACAGTCATGTCTCGTTAATCCGGACAAGTTGGGACCGACCAATTTTGTCCGGATTAACGAATCAAACCTAAAACACTGTTTTTCTGGTCAAAGGCCTAAATGACAGCTTGCGTTAGTTGCATATCAGATTCTGCGGTTATACCTCCTAATTAAAAGCCATAAGCTTATTTCAGTTGATTATAGCTCATAAAAGGCCAAAATAATCACATTCTGACTCAACGAAAAGCATTATTCAGTTGAAAATTCACACCTGAATTGGAAAATTGCGCATGGATTTTGCCCAAATTAACCAAATCCGGATTAACGAATCACTTTACCATACAAATTTCGAAGTTGGGACCCCAAATCTTCTGTCCGGATTAACGAATTCGGATCCGGATTAACGAGTCATATAACATGGGGGAAAATTGGGACCTGGCCTAATCTTGTCCGGAGGGCGAATATCCGGATTAACGAGGTCCGGATTAACATTCGTTAAAATAGATGCATAAAAAAGAATCTGTTTCGCCGTCCAGAGTGTGTCCCATCATACATGGGCTGGAAAAATCCGGAGGGGGGTTGGAGATCTCGGGGGGAGGGGCTCCCGGAAAAAGGTCCAAAAAACGCCTATTCTGCCTTAAATAAGCGAAAATTTTCTCCCTCTGGGAGGGGGTAATGCGTTGGGTAGGGGGGAGGGGAGTACCCCTCTGGGAGGGGGTAAATTTTGGTTCGACGGACACTTTAAAAATCGGATGTTGAGTGTTGAGATGTGTTATTATAACTTTAAATGAATTAATGCAAATTCAAAGAATCAGCGTAACTCCCGCTTAATTACCATAAGTGCCAGAATTTAGTTATAATTTGTTCAAAATTTGGTGACATTTTCAGCTATGTACATCAGCTATTACACAGTGAGTTGGCGATCGTTTTGGAGAAATACTAAGCAACATAAGATTCATGTGCGTTTGAAAGAGACAATAAAGGGTTTTTGACATGAACAACTTGCCAATTCGAAGCAATTAGCACAACCATAGAAATAGCCGCATTGACCCATGATTGTCCGTCCTTGTTTGTGCATGGGCGTGTTGACCTGGCGGCTGCGCTGTAATACTGCGTGCCAGCGAGCCTCCTGACCTGCCTCTGTCTTTAGTGCTGAGGTCATCTAGCGCAGGGGCGGTCAAGTAAACACACCGGCCATCTGTGCGGCCGGTTGGTACTGCCCCAAAAATAAGACGTAAGGCGCACTACTGTGTTGACTCTACCTTAGTAGTCCTTAACTTTGACGAACACAAAGTCACGAACACAAATCAGAACGTGCAAAATGTTTCCAAGTCTTTTTTTGTGTTTTCTAAATGCGAACGCTTTGTCTTAGCATGTGTTGTTGACCGCTACCACAGTCTAGTAGACTAACACAAATTTGTTCGGACCGCGGGTAATGGTGAACAAAGGTGCTAGTGTTTAGGCATTACCTTGCATTCCAGACAGAGAATAAGAAAGCAGCAGAAAATAATACTTAGTAGTAAATTAGTTAGATCAGCCAAGAAAAATACAAAATCATGAAGCCCTGTCAGGAAGCCATAGCCATAGGCCAACGTTCGGATAAGTCCATTCGGTAGAGCCAGGCAAGCACACAACATAAGTTATTCTCTGGCCAAGTCACACAACATAAGTTATTCTCTGGCCAAGTCATAAGTTATAGGGCAGGTCGTTGCGCAAGCGGGAATCTTCGCGCCCGGCCAATAACTATGGTTATCCGGCGAGCACAGTTATGGCCATAACTGCGTTTTGGCGAGGTCATAACTTATGTGCAAAAGTTATGCATAAGAAAACCACCATAACTTATAGATATAACTTATTTGGACAAATATGTCCAGACCGTGCCGCAAAGAGATATGGAAACGGTACGATATCTGGTACCACTTAAGGCCTCGATCGAAGGGTACCATATGGTACCAATACCAATACCACTTGAAGGTGTACCGTTTCCATATACAGCTGTATGTTGTTATTTCCCTGACTGAATTACCAGTTACTAAGTTGACTTTTTGGGAGAACTTTAGCCACCGGCAACACAATGGGATGACCCTGACCACTGTAAAACTACGTGTACTGTATCATACTGATTTACAAGTTTACTATTGAGCTGCACAAAAGACCACAATCACTACATGCGTAGAAGCTTTGAGACCAGTTGCAGGTAGACGACCGTCTGTTAGTGTGGCAGCAATGGCTAAAGCTCCGGAGAATTGTTTCTAACCATTGCAGACAAGTATAGCACCAAAGTCAATTAATGATCGCCCCGAAATCATCTGCCGTTCTGATAAGTGCGCATAGTCTAAGACACAAACGTACATAAAATTAAGGTATCTGCTGTACCTACGTACGTACATTTGTGGAATTGGTTTGAAGCTGATTGTCAGTGGCGTTAGTTGCGGAAGAAACGGAATAAAACGAATCGGGAGACATCGAACATCCAGTGGACACAGAATCGAACGTACTTGTGACTGATTCCTAAAAGTGCAACCATTCTTGACCTGAGAACTTGACCTAGTCTATCATGCACGTACACCGTCGTCTCCATGAGTTGCATCGGTCACGTGTGTGCCATAGATGGCGTTCTTTGCTGCGTCGCTATTGCCTCAAAGTAGAAACCCAGTATATATGTCGTAGCCCACAAGCGGACCAGCCCACAAGCGGACTGGACTAGCCCACAAGCGGACCGTTCTCTGGGCTAGCCCACAAGCGGACCAAAGGTGCCGCGCCGCCTAATTACGGCCACGCTCATTGTGTAAATACAGTCTTTGTTGTAAGAAGCGCAATGAGAGGGTCATTTATCGGCCATCATAACTAACTAAAATTACTTATTACAACAGTTGAGACATTCGCACTTAGTGCTGCAAGACAGATTTCCCTTCCGACAAGGACAGACTCTAGGTTTAACTTTGCAGCCAGACCGACAGCGACAGAGATTAGGTCCTTTGGTCGTTCGAGTGTAGGAACTTTCAGCTCTGTAAGCGCCCACCACGGAAACTTGATTGTCTGGACCACCCTGAACGCTTTGAGGCAGCGGCGTGGACACTATGGTCACTTTGTCTGCATGGAAGTTTTTGTTTATGATTCCGGCTTTTGTCTTCAGAGTGACAAAATTTCCTTCCTTGTTGACAACCTGGGCAATCCCCTTCTATAACCCTTCTATAACTTCAAGCTTGAACTGATGTTTGATACGGTTCTTCTGTTGTTTCGTCATGTATGGCGGCAGTTCGCCCCAAATAACGTTAACCAGTTCGTTCAGTTTCTCATTGTCAGGGAATTCCAGCTGGCTACGAAAATTGCCAGTTCCACAGTGATTGGATACTAATTAGTTCTTTCAGACGAGATTCCTCCATTTGTAGAAATGAGCACCAGTAAACAATCTAACAAATGCACGGTTGTGTGGTCATCTAAAAGTTCAGCTGATCGCTCAGGCACCGATTTAACATTTGACCGCTAATATTTGCGTTACATCTGACCAGCTGTTGTACAGGGCCCTGCGGCGTGTTTGCCTTTGAGATTTAGGAGAGCGGTCTTTGGTCCGCTTGTGGGCTAGCCCAGAGAACGGTCCGCTTGTGGGCTAGTCCAGTCCGCTTGTGGGCTGGTCCGCTTGTGGGCTACGACATATACGCCACTACACGCAACCAACGCACCGATCGCTACACTCTGGACTGGTTGAATGGGTGCTTGTAAAATTTCTATCAAGACAGCTCGGCCTCGCAGAGGGGATAACTCGGCCATGCAAACAGCCCTTTGTCTAACCACTTCGCTCAGTATTCGTCTGCTAATCTTGCCAAACCGCAGCCCCGTACCTTGCGCCTTCGTCACCCACATCTCAAATAGTGTATGTCCTCAATTGTATGCAAGTATAGATACGATGTACTTGTCTATCAGCTGAATTTTCAAGCGATCCACCATTTTCAAGTTGTTCGAATTGGTGTGTGGATGGTAAGGCAGCAGTGCTTAAATTAGGAGACAAAACACCTTCACCGACCGACACAGAGTCTGTCTGAAGGAGTTCGGTTGTTCATACAAGTGCACCTGCATAGATGGGACGAGCATAGAAACGAACCACCGCCGTATTAAAGGAGCTCGTCCGATTAGAGCTGATGTACTTTTGTTTGAGAGAGTTGGCCAGACTGTTCAGGTCTACTGCAGGTTTGTTGCAGCGGCTGCGGAGATGCGATGAGAGTGTGAGACTGGTTTATGCGCTCTTCCACCTCCGACAGCCGCACCAACAGTTCTCGTTCAGACCGCGTTGCTTTGACTCTCTGCAACACTCGATTAGCTACATTGCAGATTGCACCCATTCATCCAAATCTACGTATCTATTGTACGTACATACTATTATTACACTATGGCTGTGTGTGTGCGCGAAAAACATACATGTAACAGGCAGGGATGCCTACCAAAGGTATGATATGGTAAAAAACTAGGCGATTTGAATTCGATATGGTATGATGGTATAGTAATAGCAGTAGTTTATTCAGTTTGAAGTTGGTTGGTATGATTTTCGTATAGTAGTGGTATTTTGCTATGATAATACCATAGAAGTCTGTGCAAATTATTCAAGTCAACCACATTATTATAAGTGGTTTAGATACAGAAGAGTGTAGGAAATTATTTTGATGCATTTGAAAAGAGTTGCTAATATAGTCAATGAGCTAGTACTAATATGAAAAAGTCGTACCAAAATCATTCAAAAATTGATTTTAGTATTAGTAGAATTTTGGTATGGCAGGCATCCCTGGTAACAAGATCATCCACCGATGGGGAGGGGGGTTGGGGTCCCGAACTTGGGGGTCTGGCCCCGCCGAGGGGGCTGAGCCCAAATTCTAGGGGAGCGGTTGGTACTAAAAAACGCTCAAAAATCGCAATCTTTTAAACTAAACAATCTAAAATCAGGCAAGCTTAACTCCTTTTCTTCTCTCTTAGAAAGGATCTGCTGATTTCCACAGAAAATCTGCCAGAATTTCCGCAGATTTTACTGCCAGTTTTGACCCTAATAAGAAATCTGCGAAGTTTCGCAGATTATTTGCGCTTATTTCGCAGAAAAAATCTGCAATTTGCATTGGCAGATGGTTCTGCGAAACAGCAATAGCCACAGAAAAATCTGTGCCTTTCGCATATTTATTCTGCGTTTGCTGCTAAGCTTTCTGCGAAATTGGCAGAAGTATCTGCTAAAAGTCAAAAGGAGATTGATTTATTATCACAGCATCTATGCAAAGAATCAGATCATTATAATCACGCATACAGTAAGAATTTCTGCATCAAAATTGAGACAAACGAACATTTCAGACATACTGCACTAAAACCAGAAAGAAATGAGAAATCTTCACACAACAGTTGAGACAGCAAAACGAGTTATACCGCAATTTACGCGAACATAATTGCTATAATAGTCTAAAGAGCCAGAAAGCATAATTGTAATACTGTAGCGACAATAAAACGCGAAAAAACGTACTGACAAAATGGATAATTCTCTTAGTCTCTCTGACTGAGATACGCATCCAAGCGATCATACAAATCTAGAGATCTACCCGGATTTTGCGATGAAGGCAAACCACACATAAGTATGAAAGCTAGCAAACAGGAAATGGACGGCCTCAGCTACCGACGCACATGGCAGAACAATGTACCGAAAGTTAACTAACTACCAAATAGAACTGGCTCACTTCCTCACCAAATTTGCTAGACTGACTCATCCAGAAGAGGAATTTCCTTCTTGCATTCTTCCACCACGTCATGACTGCTTCGACCGGGCCCAGACTGAAGCAAACAGAAACACAACCTTATCAACTATGTAGCTAGCTAAGAAAGAATGACATACAATGTACATTTATTAGTTTAGCATGTTTAGTCTTGAAAGAAAAAAGTTAACACTTACCAGATTTATCTCAACACAGTAGACTGCTATCTCGAAATCGTCATTTCAGAAACGTAATCAAAGTCAATGTACTCGGAAAACTCCTCATTCCACCTCATAACTCTGTGCGTCACGCTTGGAGCCGCTATCGCCTTTGCAGCAAGAATTTTCTCTACATGTTCCATCAAATCCTGGCCGTTAGGTTTTCTCCTAATTGGGCAAACGTCAATTTTCTTTTTGGTTAAAGAAAATCGACACTAGAACAACAAAGTCTTCTTGAGCCATTACTTTGGCCACAGAGCGACGATTGCAGCAGAACTGGTATGAATTCAAACTCGATTAGCCGAATTTATCGCGCCAAAATTAGTCCAGTTTGTTATAAAGCATAGCAGCTTCACAAATACTTCTGCGGATTTTAACAGATCTTACGGCCGAAGGAAGGGTTTAAGACAGGCCGTTGAGAGCTTGATCGCACACAAAGCTCTGGGCAACTTCTTGCTTCACATGAAGAACAGGCATTCTCTCAGTCACTTCATGTCTTTCAACAAGGTGTCGTTTCCAGTTAGCTTCTGTTCCATACATTCTCACACAGCCTTCTTTTCCACATCCAAACGGAACCTTCCACTCTGGCTTGTGCGCACTGCTTAGGTGAAGTTTAAGTGCAAAAAAATGAGTCAAAAGTAGCTTTGCAAAACGGACAGGAAAGCTTTTGAGAGACAACAGCAAAAATCGCATTTAACATATCCACTCCAAAATTTCACAGAACGATCTGCTACACAAACGCAGAATTATCTGCGCCGCTATAAATGCAAGAAAGTGCAGACTTTTCTGCCAGTGTGCGCCATCTATCTGTGTCTCACAATTCGCAAGCCGATCTGCGTTATCACAAACGCAGACCTTTCTAAGAGAGTTGTGTAGTACCAAAAGCGTAAAACAAAAGTGCTGATTTTGGGAAATACTGATGTTTAGGCAACTCCGAAATCATGTTTATCGTTTCTGCTGCATTTAGTAATAAAGAGAGTGCTAGGTGTCAAGTCAAGTATTTTAAAAGCAGACGGCGCGTTTCGGGCGGCCACCGGCACATTTACTATCTGCGGCAACAGTGAAAGCTCTGCATCCGCAACGGTCAAGCAGGCGCCTAACAGGCAGCTAAAGATTAGCAAAGGCGTCAGAAAATTGCGATCACACCTGATGCCAACCGGAATTCTGGCCGGCCGACCAGATTAGAGTTAGAATTTGCGGCCAGAATTCCGGGTCTGAACAAGAATTTTGGCCTAACCCCCCGAATTCTGGCAGAATTTGGGGTACCGCACATGACACGACCCCTAACCAAGTGGCTAAAATTAGGGGACTTGGCGGTAACATACATACCTCGGTTTCATAGTTGGCAGGGGTGACCATCTCCGGCTGTGTGTTGTATGCAGGATGGCTGTTTGTCGGGCTTTGGCGATAACCATGTTCAGGACTTGATACTGGCTGTGTGCGGTACTGACCTTCTTCACTCAGCTCACTTCCAACCTCACTCTCTTCAGTTGAACTTCTCTCCCACTCTCTCTTACTGCCAGTGACTGGGAACGCAGACGCAGACGACTATAAAGGAGCCAATCATACGCATCACACCACACAACAGGATCCGTTCTAATTCGACAGGTGCGCTCGTACATGACAATCCGTTAAGAACGGAAGCCGTACGTACATCGGTAAAGCAGACCAATTAAACTCAATATCCCACAAACTCGGACGCTATCAAACCCTAACTAACACGGATATTTTGACCAATTTTGAATTTTGATAAGCAACGTATAGACAAGGGTCTTTAACTAGATTGCGAAATTTGAATGTAATTAAAGGATAAAACCTTTTAAACTGAAGCAAATGTAAAATCCTGGCCGATCTTATCACTTACACTTCACGTTCTTATGAAAAAAGGTTAAAAAATTAGTGATCAAGTGTTGTATTGTACTGCAACCAAAGCACAATGGATCGTTTAAAATTTCAAGGGACCTCATGCTATTTCTGTTTCACATCCCTTCCTCAAAGACAGATCAAAACGGTTTGAAAACGTTCATAATTAGTTACATACTGTCTCTGACTCCACGTCATCCTCAAAGGAGGCAGATGAACACGTGATTGACATCCTCTGTTGGTCAGCCGAACCTACAGCAGTGGACGACCGGAATACACAAGAGAGAGAGAGAGAAGTGGTGCTTTTACCTGAGCCATGCAGTAGCAGCGAAGGAAAGGAATCAGTGGACAGCTGAGTTGTGGATCTTCTGTCATGGTGCTGAGATGTTTGACTGGTTGTCGGTTTAATCACAGCCTCGACCACAATCTCACCGCTCTCCTGCGCACCTTGTCTTTGCTGTGTCGGCGAAACCACGCGCACAACCAAATCCGTGTCTGGAGCTCTTGATCTAGTCTTGTAGTACCTACAACCTCGTAGACATTAAAAAAATTAATTCTTTGTACTCTTCAAAAAAAAAGTTCGGCCCAAAGTCAGAGTTTCTTTTCGCTGACAGGGACAAATCAACCAACAATTTCTGCGTAAAAAACGATAAGACGTTCGTCATTCTAAAAAAAGTCGTACTGGCGGAAAGCGGACAAACTGTAGACAAACACATGCAACAGAACCATGGTAATCAAAACTTGGATACCTTTCAACAATTTCGGCAATGCATGAGCGCAAAAATGCCCTGAAATCTTCCCTGTCCAGTTGTATATTGTCTGCCACACCTGAAGAAATGAAACCTTTGCTTTACTTAAAGCACTCTGGTGTAAGATACCGGGAAACACGCGGTGCGCCACTCCTTTAGACTTTTCCGTTTGCACGGCTTCTTTTCCTTCAATCTAAAAATGAAATGTGGCCATGTACTGTACATTCTTTATCATACAGAATGCGTAAAGTTACGGATTTCTCGACACAGTGTGTGTTTGGGCTGGGCTAGACGTACTTATTCCAAACCCCTAACTACCCATCTGAAGCAGACTTTGTTTCCTTAACCCATCCATCAAAATACAACAATAGGTAGGCCCACCGAAAAATTTCTGGATTCTGACCACTCCAACACATTTTTGGTTGCTTCGATGCGTATACACATATACATTGAAAATTCCGATACACATTACCATACATAAACAGTACTCAGAATGTGTATTCTTGTGTGTGTATTTGAACAGCAAAAGTCAGAATAGAGTTGTAAAAAAAATTTTTTGAAAGCCAAAAAAAGCTTTTTTTATGAAAATTTTTCATTTCGAAATTTTTTTTTCAAAATTTTTTCCTTGCATGAAATATAGCTTGTAGGAGATGCAAGGATGCATCAGAAGCAACTTTAAAAACAAAAGCTGATACTTTGGTTCAAACATAGTGTTACAGGCTGAGAGTCGATATTCAACCTGCAGCATTGCTCACAGAGTGGCTGCTGCCCTTCAAAACCTATTTTTAGGCTTAGAATGGGCATGAAATTGATAGAACTGCACTGCTAATGTATATCTGAGGCTAAATTCAGAGATTTTCCCCCAAAATTTCCATACTGTGAATAAAATAAAAAAATTTCGAAATGGGCCTTCAAAAAAAGCTTTTTTTTTAAAAAAAGAGCCTAACAACACTAAGTCAGAATTCTAAAATTTCGACGTTTTTTTGGTGCATTAATAAACAGTAACTGTATTATCATAAACCCTAAAAATGGCCTAAGTAACTCAATTTCAAAGCTATAAAAGAAGCGGACATTGAGCGATCTGATTTTTCTAGCATTTATGGCTCAAAATCTAGCAAAAGATTTCATTTTCAGTGCAATACACATACACAAATATGCATAAAAATACAAACTGTTTTGTTAAAGGTGTATACACATACACATTCCGGAAATCCAATACCAAACAACAGCAGCAGCAAATCGCAAAACATAAAAAAAACATAAATTTAAATACGTATACCTAATTTGAAGACACCGAAAATCCCGACAAAGTTGAAAATAGAATAAGCTAATCAAAAAGTCACTTACTTTCACTTGTGTGTGTGTGTCTGGACTGGCGGAATGCCGGTCAGAGGTCTGATGCTGTAAGTGCACTGCTACCTCACAAAACTGTCAATCAGTCCAAACCAAACCTCGCTGCAAAAGAAGTAGCGCAGTTGAATGATAACCGGTGCAACCGATGGACCATCTTTGCCTTCTTTACGTCGTTCCCGTGCTCTGGCTTTATGGTCACCCACCTAAACACACGTACGTATTCCGGGAATAGGACTCTGTTCATAAAACTGGTTTGCTTCACTTCTTGACGAAGTTTGCTTGAATTATGAACAATCTATTTCACTAATTCTATGACAAATAACTAATTGGAGACCATTTGAATATGGTGAAAAGTTAAGGTTTGTGAAGTTTTTTTACACGAAACACACTAATGAAAGAAAGAAAGACTAAACACACCTTGAAATCGAACTCTGTGTGAGCAGAACTCATCATCACACACGGCAACCAACAGCCAACAAACAAGTGCAACGCAACAACAATAATTTTAATGATAAAATGAACGGACAAAACGTTGGCCAGACGACGTACGTAGAAGCAACGACAGACTTCAAACCGGAACTACGTACTGAACGTAGTCGGTAGTTTGCATAATCCTGCGTGGCCATGTAGACCAGATGGTCGATGGCAATCACTTTAGCCATGAGCACATCGAACTCGTCGACGTAACGGAACAGACAGGACCAAACCATCCCTCCCAAACAGCCATAATCAGTCACTCTGTGGTGTTAGGAACGCTCTCCGCCCAATAAACCTAACCCCAATCAAAAGAATCAAACTGTCGGCCAACAAACGACAAACCCACAAAAGGGAGCAATGTAATAAGATGTATGCAATAACTTACTTAGCAAATCCCGACGCTTCACTCTGCTGTTTGGACCTGCTTGACGTCGTTTGGTCTGCGCATCTGCAACAACCCGTAGATACTCTGCACACTATCTCACTAATCCACACCAATGTGAATAAAGCATGCCAACATTGGATATAAAACAGCCCAGGACAATTTAACGAAACTATAGGTAAACCAAAACTCAGGCAAAGCAGCAATGTAATAACATCCCGTTACATGTTTGCCAAATACCGTCAGCATACAAGGCCGGGCCGGGCCAGTGTGGAAGTTGAGCCCCTCGCAAGAAGATACGTAGCCTCTAGAATGACCATATTATCCCTCTTAACGGAAACAGAAATCAGCGGAAATTTGATGGCTTCACAATTCATACCACTTCATTTTTCAGGCCATGTACGTTAAGCAGTTTAAAATCGAAATCAGCTTATCAACTACGTAACTAGTGATGTAAAGGCATACATGTACTAGGGGGTTTGGGGTTTTACCCCCCTAGCTGAAAAGGCCAAATCCTCACCCCCCGACCCAAAAACACAAGTACTATATAGTAGTGGCTCCCTGTACTAACAAACTGGCTCAGAAATCACAAATTTTTTGCCTAAAATTCGCTTGGAAAGCCTTTGGTAACCGTGAAGAGAAATCGGTGTTTTTGGAAGCCGTTTTTGTCCTTTTCTGCTTGTTTTTATCTCTAAAACGCTAGTTGGCAGCTTAAAATACTGGTTTTCAGCGTCCTTACGGAAAAAACGTGCTAAAAACGCATTTCAGGCGTTTTGGAGCTTTTCGAAATTTGGGACCACCCGTCTGGGCGAAACCACCCCTCGACCCCCCCACCAGAGGAAACCTCCCTCTGCCCCACTCCCCCCTGGTCGGCCCGGAGCTGTTACATTATGTGTAAAGGAGACCAAAATAAGTACCGCAAATTTTCGGTATTTATTCCCCACTCAGACTAATGACCTACTTGTATTATGACATGCCATTGTTGAGGAGTTGCTTGTTTTGGATTGGTTAACGTATTGCAGTATAGAAAATGTACATGTACGTATGAACTTACGAGCTGGAACAGCTTGTCAATGTTGCCAACCAACAGACTTCTCCATGAGAGCTGTTTTCGCTCTTTTCAGTTCTCTCAAAATATAGCCAGCCAAATAGAAGAAATGTTGTGTAGGAGGAAGTGAAAGCACCGAATCATGTTGTTGTTGTTTGCTGACCAGAGATTGTTGCACAGTAATCAGCCGATTGTTCAGATCTTTAAGCAGGATAATACGTAAAGTACAATTGAATAGAACAGTATTGTCTTGTAATATTGCAACCTTACATAAAACAGGGGGCTACGGGTGGTTCTGCCCCCACCCGACTTACCCCCCGATCGGGGACCCCCTACGAGAAGATTTTTCCGACCCCGCTCCGATTTTTTCTGTCAAGTAAATTTGTAACAAATCTTTGCAAAAATCGTCTGTAAAACAGCACTCTTTCTAGCCGTATTTGGGCCCAAATTGGCGATTTTTGACGATTTTTACGTTTTTGACGATTCGAAATCTAACAAATGATCGAAAGGAACTTTGGTCGAATACCCTGTGCGCAACACTGTTGAGATTTGCTTTTCCATGGTCCCAAGCACACCCGTATTCGCCTGCAACGTGTTCTCTACGCCAAAGATTGCGCAGTTCTCAGTTCCTGCTACAATCGATCTCCTGACCGGCACGAATCCTAAATCGGTAAGCAGCGTAACTACAATTGTTAGGTATTCGACTGTTTGTGATAAAGTACACAGCAGCAAGATGTGGGCATCAAGACCAACAAAAAAGCAGTCAATACTGATCAAGTACGCAGACGACTTTACTGAAAACTAACAAAGAACTCTGTAACTCAACGAAATTTAAGTGCAAAGAAGGCCGTCAGTGAGCCACAGAACGCACATTCAAATGCAAAAATCTACAGCAAACGAAAAAGAAGCAAGCGCTAGAACACCAGGCAACAAACCGACTTAGCACATTCCTACAACTGATCTGTAAGATCAGACAGGTGCTGCTACTGTCTCCATTGCAGCTGCTACTCTAAGATGACTAGGGGTGGGTGAGGGTGGCAGAGGAGACTGGGGTGTAGTGAGTGGCATCGGGTGGCATGAGGTACTGTTGTTCGTAGGAGAAGCGCCGGTCCCAGTCGACTCGGTATCCTGTGATGGAGTCGATAATCCAGTCGGTCAACACCACTTCCTCTTTGTACCGTTTGTGCATTTCTCAAACCAATCAGTGAGCAACAGTAAACCGTTTCTTGGTAATACCTGCGGCCTGGCGCACGAAACAGTCATCCAGATAGGCTTTATAGGGCATGAGAACGAAGACTTTGTGCTCGGGTCCAGCCTGGCGTTTCTTTGGACGTCCGACCGACAGTGCTCTCGGGTCGCCTACGAAACCAGCTCCGGTCACCTGCAGCAGCGCCTTGACTTTGTCTGCAAGTCTCTGGTCAAAGCCACCCACCAATCGAGACAGCCAATCACCTCTGCTCAGCTGGTGGCCATACTTGCTGGCCTCCCAATTGGCGGCGACGTTGAGGTAAAAGGTGAACCCGTCGAACAGCAACTGCTTGTCCAGTCGCGAACGACGCCCCGGATACTCCTCCAAATCCTTGACTGACACGTCGCGCCGCACCTCGTACTCGCTCTGAAACTGATTACTGATTGAATTGACATTGCTGTTTACAGACAAGCTCAGTGCACCACAATATGTATTCTATGCCCCGAATGGCGTTTAAACGTATATTTGAAGGTTAATTCTTTAACTGCTCTCGCCCTCTGGCTATCATGTGCCTATGCAACTGCCCAACCAGGCCCCTTCAATGTTTTACACACCCCTCGCTAAATCCTGGACATGCACGCCACTGTCAATAAGTCAATACCGCTGGCAGCCTATTCGTCGACCCCACCCAAATTTGCAGACCATTTCAAAAATCAAATCCAAACCTCAGGCAACAGTACTCCAGCTTCGAGAGAATCCAGAATCCATTTATGCGACAGGACGAACTTCTTGGCCGCCACACCCCAAACGTACTTGTAGGTGCGATTCTCCATGTTCACCATCATTTCGTCTAAACCACTCACCAATAACGTACATGTGCAAACTGAGCATTTTGTCAGCAAAACCTGTAGTTCGAACCACAACATGTGTTATTTGCGAATCAGGCTTCTTGAAGAATTTGACTTTGAATCTCTCCTCGAACTCTGCCAGTTTTTCCTGAAAAGAATGGATCTAGCGGGCGAGCGTGTGAAGATCAGATTAAACCTTGTGAGTGAATAGTCGAGTTGGCAAAACATTAACGCAACGGCGCAAAGCCACTTTTAATCTAAACAAGCAATTAATTTGAATCTGCAGGAAATCACTGACATTACCAAGGCGAAAAATAGAGAAAACATAACGAGCAAAAAGTACTAACTTTAGCGGCGCCTCTCTAGTAGTTTCGACCTGAGTCTGTTTCTCGAGACACTCAATAACGCTGACTTCGCTACCTTCCGAGTCTTCATCTTCCATCCTATCGTCTGTCTGGTCTTCAATGAAATCCTTGGCTTAAACAAAGTACCTTCCACTACTGTGTTTGTGTTTACTTGCCTCTCAATTGACGGCTACAGGTAGCGGTTGAGAACAGAACGGAAGAGAACGGTTGAGCGTACAGCGGTTGAGAAGTGTATGGGGTGGGTCATACCGGTACAGGACTATTGGGCGATGGTACTATTGGGCTACAGAAAACATTATGATTAGAATACTACGGATTACCGAACCAATACCAATTAAATATGTATTGTTTTGTTTGCTTATTCTTCGTTACCACCACCACGGATGCCGGAAACAGGCACATAAATTTTTGCTTTTTCGTTCGTCATTGCTGATCTCATATGTGGCCCCTCCCCTACAACTAACAAATAAGGAAGAACAGAAAATCCTACTGATCACTCACACGTATTCAGCTACGAGTACGAATCTTGAGAATTTGTTGTGTGCTATAGTTAATAAATAAGTCTGTCTCTCCATCACTACGGTGTTTCTTTAACTCTATTCTCAGCTCGTCTTGTACGCCTTATTGGCTTGCCATGGTGTCAAGTGATTGCCTGTGAAGACAGAAGAGTACTACCGCCTCGAGCACAGCACAGCACGCTTCCGTTGCCTTATTTAATATATTCCTATTTCCTATGACTCAGCTCTACCGTCACTCTGTCTTTTGTCATTGTAATAAAGTTTTTAAAGTCTTTTGAGGTGTTTGAGCGGTCCCGACATTCGCCCCAAAAATGGTCCTCAACTCACAAAAATGGTCCCGGTGATGCGCTTTGACAACTCAACCCAGGGTTCGTCTGGTGTGTCATACAGTACATGGCACGGGGGCATACATGTGCATGGGGGGTGCCCAGAGGGGGACAGGGGGGACGAAAATAAAAATCTACCAAACGTTGCTAGAGGCTGCTAGAAAGCCTCCAGATGCGTTTTTAAGCCACAGAAATCAATTTTTGCAACTACGCAACTACGCACCCTTCCTCCAGACAACTACGCAGCAAACCCGAATTTTTTTCAAATTTTCCTGAAAATTTTCGATTTTTTGGCACCGTTTCTGTCAGAAAGGTGGTTTTTTTCGCATTTTTTGTAAAAAAAATTTGATTTTTACCGAAAATTTTTGAATTTTAACCGAAAATTCCGTATTTTTAGCCAAAATTTTGGGCAAAAATTTAAATTTCCCGCCAAAATTTGAATTTCCCGCCGCAAATTTGCACCTATATCCAGGCAACTACGCACGGAGACCTGGCCGCCCCCTCCTGAGCCGCCGACCATGCACGGGTGTGAGGGAGCTTATGGAGTATACCGCCAGACGTGTATACTGTATTAGTCCCGTAAAATCGTCCAATCGGCATCCCCCAATAGTCCTGCTTAGGTCACACCGTTTCGTCTCGCCGGTCGCTACTGCGCACAACCTCCAATCCAGCCAGCTTGCCTGAGATTCATGCCCACGCCCCAACACAAGTGAGTTTTCTCAAAAGTCATAGTTTTCTAACTTAAAAGAGCCCATACTATATCAGCAATTTTCAACCCTTATCCCGTAGTCGCCCCACCATTTTTCTATTAGCCATTAAAATATAAGGCACTTAACGCCAAGTAAATGGCACTGGCACCATACGTCTGAATACTGAGGTGGCACCACAGAAGTGCCAGACTGTTGCACCATTAACCTACGTATAGCCCGAAACAAACACGAAGCAATCATCAACAGACTACATAGTACCTTGCGTAGAACTTGCCACATCAGCGTCAGACGCCACCAGACAGATTGACTCTGCCATGTCAGTCTCCATTGTTTTGCAGGAGTCAAATTCTGGTTGAGGGCCGGACGTCGCGTGATCTTCATCGGACACATCCACCGGATGCTCTTCAATCACTTGATCGCTTCTATCACTCAAATAGACTTCTCCAGCTGAAAACAAACTTTCATCGCTTTTTTACTGCTTTGCATGCGGTTAGAACGAAGCTATAATAAGTCAAGAATCAGTAGTATGGCTTTCGGAAGCGTCCACAACGGACGCCTGTAGCACACTGCATAGATAACTCTCACAACTTGTACTGTATCTACCAAATAAACATCACAGAGACAGCCACTGCAACTGTTCGAAGTGCATAACAACTGTACTCAATATTACAGCACAACACAGCAGCCGTACCTTCAAGCACAGGGGAGGATTCAACGCATACATGTAACAGGGGGGGGGCCGGGACCCCGAAATTGCCAAAATCGCCTGCAAAACAGCACTTTTTAGCTGTATTTCAGCCCAAATTAGCGATTTTTGGCAATTTTTAAGCTCGAAAAATTGCGATTTTTTCGTTTTTTGAGCGTTTTTTAGTGCCCACCCCCCCCCCCAAATTTGGCTCAGACCCCCCCCCCCCCCCGGCCGGCGCCCCCCCCCAGCACCCCCCTCCCCCCCATCGGCGGATGACCTGTTACATGTATGATTCAACGAACTCGTCGTAGTCAAGCTCGATGCTCGTTTGTTCCAGCAACAAGTCGCTAAAATCGCAGACCCATTTTGCTGCCGCTTCAGCACTCGGTAGCTAAAGACAAACACACGTACGGAAAAGACAAACAGGGTATGGCTGTGGATTGGTTAGCCACCGATTTCCGAAAAATAGGGGAGAGGAGTAAGATCAACCTCGAGCGGCAACAGATCCACAGATTGCACGTGGAGCTAGCTATGTAAACAAGTCAGAAATAACAAAAATACGATGGGAACTTCTGCCTGCTCAACGGGGAGTCTGCTCGGTCAGTACGATCGACTGCGAGTGGCATAAGATTCGAAGAGTATACTGTACAACCCACCCAGCGCAAGTAATGACTCAATGTGCTCCACAGACTCAGTCACATACATGTAACAAACACGGGGTCCTGGGGTCTGCCTCAACCCGACTGAGACCATTTTTCGACCCATTACCCATTTTTCTTTTTCGGCAAGTTTTCTTTGAGCAAAATTTTTGCGATTTTTTAGAATTTTAGTCACCAAAAAATTGTTAAAAATCGCCTGCAACACAGCACTTATTAGCCGTAGTTGAGCCGAAAATAGCAATTTATTGCGATTTTTAGCTCAACATTGTGATTTTTCAGCGTTTAGAATTTGGGCTACTCAGACCCCCGGCCAGCGCCAGACCCAACCCCCTCCCCTTCGGCGAATGATCTGTTATATGCTCAGTTACCTTGTTCTCTTCCAGAGCAGAAGCTTCTTTCTCAGCGGCACAGCATTCGCGCTGATCCGCGGCTGCAGCAGATTCGGTAGGAAACTTGACAGAGTCAGAGTTGTTAGTGGCAGTCAGGTCATCCAAGTTAGTCCCCAGCTCTTGACCATCAGCAGTCTCTTCATCAGGCAACAGACCAGAGAGCACTAAAATCATCACTTATACTATGTACCTATGAGCAGCACGCACTACATTGTACAGACATTATAACAGCACAATATGCACAACACCCAAACGACGTGATTCCACACTGAATCAGGCCCGTTTGTTCCTCGAAAAAATTCAAGCCGTTTTCTTCTTTTTTTTCAGTTTTTTTTTCGTTTTTTAATGGTTCCGATATGACAAAAAATTTCAAACTATCGCTATTTATTGTAGAATTCAACAAAATAATATGACGTGAGATTTATTACATAACTATTTTACCAAATTCAATGTCTAAGAGTCGTAATTTGATTTTAAGCCACCACAAGTAGAATATCAAAAGTTGGATTAAAATGGTATTTTGAGCTAACAGCTAGGCAAAAACAGAACCGCCAAACCGACTAGAAACACCACAAACCACCAGTGGTACCCAGGATTTTGCAAAGGGGTGAAAAATTCTGACGTGTCCTGCCTGGTTGGGCCGCTGCCCTACCGAGGCGAGAAAATCGGGCAACATTAGCCTTGAAAAACGCATCTAAAAGGTATTCTTGGTTAAATTGACAGTTTCAGTAGTTTCAAGAGGCTTAGGTGGGCTTCTGATCAGAAATCATACATGTGCATGGGGGGTGCCCAGGGGGGGACAGGGGGGGACGAAAATGAAAATCTACCAAACGTTGCTAGAGGCTGCTAGAAAGCCTCCAGATGCGTTTTTAAGCCACAGAAATCAATTTTGGCAACTACGCAACTACGCACCCTTTCTCCAGGCAACTACGCACCAAACCCGAGATTTTTTTCAAATTTTCCTGGAAAATTTCGATTTTTTGGAAATGTTTCTATCAGAAAAGTAGTTTTTCGGCAATTTTTTGTCAAAAATTTGATTTTTACCGCAAATTTTTGCATTTTAACCGAAAATTTCGTATTTTCAGCTGAAATTTGGGACAAAATTCAAATTTCCCGCCAAAATTTTGGGTGAAAATTCAAATTTCCCGCCAAATTTTGAATTTCCCAGCGAAATTTTGCACCTATATGCAGGCAACTACGCATGGAGACCTGGCCGTCCCTCCCTGAGCCGCCGACCATGCACATGTATGTCAGAAATTGTTAGAAAATTAGCTTTCAAAATGTCTTTAAAACGTATGTTGGCCGTAAATAGGCTACTGTAGGTCATATAGCTCTTTCATTTCTCTTATTTTTGCCCAATTTTAACGGGCACGCTACCGCAAAGCACAGCTTACTTACGTTTTCTGATTGAAGTTAGGTCCTGATTGTGTTGTTCAGGGAAGAAACGTTCGCCCGACTGCGCACTTATCTGTTCCTGCGCCTCACAACCGACGCCCACCTGATCACAATCGGCCTTCTCTTTCCTTTCCTCTGCACCAGCCTCATCTCCTTTCTCTTCCTTCGCGTGGTCAGTTGAGATATGATCCTGCTCGTCCCGTTCGTCAATGACAATCACCTGATAATCGGTGACATCTGAAATGACATTTCCTGTCCTCAAAACAGCACAGCAACTTGGTGGGCTGACACAAGATTTGTCCCACACAACCGTGATTCACTAGCAAACAGACATGGACGTGAAAGATCCTAGAGGTTGTCTCTGGTGCGGGGGTCCTAAAAAGTAAAAAACATTTATTTTTCGTTTAAAAAGCAAGCTTTTTCCTTACGGGAAGGGAGATGGGAAAGTGGGTATGGTAGACCGAGGGAGAGGGTATAACCGATCGAGGGTGAGGTAAGGCCCTTAGGCCCTCCGCGGACCATGTCAGCGAGCAAATGGTAAAAGTTTAGTTTTAACACTGACAGTCAGGATGGGTTCTAGACATGGTACCGACTCGCATGTACAGAACAGATATTATGACAGGTGCGACCTCAGTAATACTTACTTACAGTGCACTCGGGTATCAGATACCAAAGGTACCGCCTTAGTTCATAGATTTAGATTATTTCAAAGTAGACCGGTACCATAAACATGTGTACGGTATAAAAACAATAGTCATGCATGGGCCTGGGTCAAAGGTTTTTACCTCTAAACCTCGCCGGTCAAAACCCTCTCGACCGGCCGTACCCCGCCCCACATCTCTCGAAGGAAAAAATTTTCCCTTTTTAAGGTACAATAGGCGATTTTTGGACTCTTTCCGGAACCACCACAACTCCGGAACCTTCCCATGAATGCATTACGCACCGGGCAGCCCGCACGTACGGAAATCTGTTTGAGCCAACGAAAACATCGATGTTTACGTGAAAGACTTACGATCTCCGATTGAAGTTAGGTCCGGACTGTGTTGTTCAGCGAAGAAACCGTCGCACAACTGCGCACTTAGAAGTTGCAGACGCTGCTCCGAGTCACAAACGGCGCTCACTTGATCAAAATCGGCCTGCTCCCTCCTTTCTTCTGCACCAGCCTCTCCTCCTTTCTCTTCCTTCGCATCGTCAGTTGAGCCATCATCGTTCTGATCGTTCGGTTCGTTAGTGACGACAACTTGATTATGGGTGACAGCTGAAATGCCAGCTCTTCTCTTCAGAACAGCACAGCAAATTGGTTGGGACAACATAAGATTTGGCCTAAAGAGCCGTGTTCACGGGCAAATGGTGAAAGTTCATTTTTTACATGCATTTTGCCAAAGTCAACTTAGTTAATACGCAGGATGTTCAAGCAATTTTTCGCGATTCCGGCTCGTGTGAAAATATAGTACAATATAATGTGATTTCAATACGGTACATGTTTATGGTACAGGCCGACTTTGAAATAATCAGTCGATCCATGCACTCAGCAAATACACTGTACCTTATGCTATCTTATGCCCGAGTACACTGTACATTGTAGTTACAGTAGATCATAAAGTTGTACGAAAAAAATGTTCGCTAATCTACTCAAACTGGATGTCAATTTGAATGGGTCATGCACAATCGACCGGGCAAAAGACTAAATCACAATACGTTTTGTTTAAAGCTTGAAAGCTCTTTTTCCTGGAGCAAAAATATTCCTCTAGTCTGCTTAAACAGTTCTATAGTGCTCAGGACACAAGAAGACCGGCCCCATGCTATACCACCTAAACAATTACAGCCTCAACTCATTAAAATCTTGCATGTTAATGGGTATGGGTGTCATAAAATGATTTTGTTGAGTGAAAGAAAGTGTGAGGGATATTCTACTACGTAGGGGGTGAGTCTAGCACGCAAAAAGGCCGTGCAGAAATTAACCGGGGGATAAAATAGAACGGGTTAATAATACATGTAACAGGTCATCCGCCGAAGGGGAGGGGGTTGGGGTCTGAGGTCTGACGCCAGCTGGGGGAAGGGGTCTGAGCCTAAATTTCAGGTAGGGAGTTGGGCACCAGAAAAGCGCTCAAAAGCTGCAAAAATCGCAAAAAAAATTTTTCGGCAAAAAATCGCTAATCTGGGCTCAAATACAACTAAAAAGTGCTGTTTTACAAAAGATTTTGGCAATTTTTGTGACTGAAATTGAAAAAAATCGCAAAACTTTGCGGGTGGGAAAAATCGCCTCGGGGTCCCCATCTGGGGGGTCTGACATAGGTCGGGTAGGGGCAGACTCCCCGGACCGACTGTTTTTGAGCGAACAAAAACATAGTGGCTTACGTGAGAGATGCGGAGACGTACAGACCAGCAGCTGATTCAGTTTAGCACCGACAAAGCCAGACGTCTCCTGTTTCTCTGCTTCGACAAGGACGTCCTTCTTTGCTCCGTCGCTCTCCTCCGCTCCACCGTCGTCTCTGTCCGGCTGGTTCTCGTCACTCTCAGCGTTCTCTCTCCCCTCAGTCAACGGAAGGTCTGCAAACAAACACTTAGCATATTCATAGACATACATACGATACAACGTACAACATATAGGCCAAACGACTTCACCCCATCCCCCAGCGCTATTCAAGTTTCAGAAGCTAGAGCTAAATGATTGCTCACAAACCGGGTCTCAGCTAGAGATGCAACCATAATCCGGTATTAGCTCAAAAACACTACCCGGTATCCGGCATTTTTTACGTATTATCCTGTACTTTAACCGGACAACACCGGATAATCCGGTATTTTTCAGATCCGAAGCACTATCCGGTATTTTTCTTTACAGTCGCATTTCTAGTCTCAGCACACACCCCAACCCTGCCCAGAGACAATATGCATTCTAAGGTACACATCCACATATCTATCCGACATATACATACATGAGCATGTGGCGCGGTGAGGGGTTTATTACCTGCCCAACGACCGCCCTCGGCCGGCCATACCCGATTTCAAAATTTTGGCGACCTTTTTAGGAAAGCGATTTTATGCGCTCCAAAACCGCAACCTAAAAACCATATAACCCCTCCGGATTTTTCCAGCCCACGCATGCAGATACACTAAAGAAATTACACCTTCATTGATTGGTGGTTCAATTGAGTGCTCGGTATGCCCGTTTTCCTCGCTCTGACCGACCTCGTTATCTTTTCCACGCTGTAAATCAATCATTGTAAATCCAT
>JASANB010006500.1:0-54205 GCA_030248155.1 Sabatieria punctata
ATATAGGTGTTGGTGCGATACGCCGACCGGTGCGATACGCCGACTGATTAGAAAGGTGCGAAACGCCGACTCAATAAACTCCGCCTACAATTAGGTGCGTTACGCTGACTAAAGAGGTGCGAAACGCCGACTCAATAAACTCCGCCTACAATTAGGAGCGTTACGCTGACTAAAGAGGTGCGAAACGCCGACTGCCCAATGATAGAGTATTTATAGTTTGGGGAGCCCTAGAACTGTCATACGTTCAATCAAGCATGTGCTACCTACGTACACTGTAGGTAGGTTGTGATGCATCCGGCGATTATTTGCATAATGCGCCGCCCCTTCTGCTTGCCTTGCTGTAACTGCAAGCGAGCGCACGGCAGCCAAATCCATTCTTAAACTCTCTCTCGCTGCCTCCTGCCGTAGGGAGTTCGAACCTACGACAACAACCCACAAACTGATTAGTGGCGACGCCGGTGGGATTCGAACCCAGGCGGGCAATGCTAAAATTGATTAATGGCGACGTGGTGCTGATTCGAGTCGACGTGGACCCATTCAGAATTCACTGCTTCCGCTGCCAGTTCAACTGCACCGACCGCCGACCAAGCGCCGACATTGCCGGAAAGGACAGTAACTGTTTCTTTTGGTGACTTTTCTGCAGTAACTGTAGCGGTAGAAGGCAGGTATTCAAGTGCAGACCCGTTGATTTTGTTTGTCAAACGACCGATTTGGTTTAAGTTTCGCATAATGGCAGAAACAACCAGAGTTCAGCTACCCCCACCCGACAAATATTGGTCGCATCCCGGCGAACAACCTTGTTTGGCTTGGCCATTGTGGGAGCGAATTTTTTCTGCTTTTTTGATGGCCGTTGATGCAGCTCGACCAGCAACTCGTAAATTGGCTGAGGGCGATAAGAAAGATTTTCTTCTTTCTTATCTAGGTCCTGCTGCTTTGTCGCAATTTGCAAGTCAAAAAGAATTCACCGATCCAACTGTCACATACAACGATTTTCTGAAAGCAGTTCGCAACCTCTTCCACCGTCCAATCAATCCAGTGCGAGCGCATTTCGAATTTCTACAGCGCACTCAGCATTCCAGCGAGTCTGTGGCAGATTTTGTTCGTGAATTGAGGTTGCTCTTGCAAGAATGCACGTTTCCTCTAGATGAAAACGGCGTCATCACACTAGCAGCTTTGAGTGACTACTTGCTGGCAATCCAGGTCACAAAAGGGTTGAGCAGTAGGGAAACACAAGAAAAGATCCGCTCGTTTACTGGTTTTACTGGTGTAGAGCAGACGGCATAAACATTGATTGATTAAAAAAAATTGATAGATCCTAGCAGAAAAAACGGTCGATTTGACGCGATTCCTAGAGATTGCACAGGCAGACGAAACAGCGCACCAAGATGCTGTCACGATTTCTTCCAATCCAGGGCAGATCAGCGCGGCTCAGTCTTGGAATCCTCGCAAGTACAAGAAGACTGCTCCAGCAAAGGGGGCCAAAGCTTCAGCTGCGAAGAATTCCAGTGCAGGAGGAGAGAAGGGCCAGAGTGACACTCAGACCTGCTCAGCATGTGGTAGAAGTGGTCACCAGCCTAGAACGGAATCCTGTCCAGCGAGAGGACAGAAATGTCGATCTTGTGGAAAAATCGGGCACTACAGCAGAGTGTGCCGATCCAGCCAGAACAAGAACCGGGTGATCAGACAACGTGGTGTCACATCCAGAAGAGGTGGACAGTCCAGCGTTCGCAGTCTGCATCATACACTCCAGTGTGAGGTGTTTATCAAGTCAGACCAGGACAAACCAGAAAGTCCGCTGTCGATGTTGGTAGACACTGGTTCAGACGTTACTGGCATTACCGAGGCAGAGTGGGACAGACACCTCCAAGGTACAAGTGTAGAACCTGCTGCTGCACTCACCAATTTCGACAATTCGACACTCACAGTGCATGGTCAGTTCAGAGCACAGTTAACCTGTCGAGGGCGAACCATACAGCTACCGGTGTATGTGTTCAAGCAGGATTGCAACAATACATTGGGCATGGATGCGTTGCGCGCCTTGGGCAATGTGTGTATCGATATCGACTCGAATACAACACAGATCTCTGCAACGAAGTGTGCTGCTGTCGCTCACACAGAAGAAACTGGACCACAGATGAGGTCGGAGCCTAATGATTCTGAGCAATCGTTAGCTTCCTGGAAGGCAGCGGGCCTGCTACCCCTCCTTCAGGAGATGTCGAATTTGACCAAGTCAGAGATTGGAACCTACATGGGGTTCAAGCACAAGATTCGACTGAAACCAGGCGTGGAACCACCACCCAAGCAGCCAGTGAGGTCGATCCCAGTCCGTTTCGAGCAACGTGCCAAGGAAGCGGTGGAACTGATGGAAAGTCAGGGAATCTGGGAACGAGTCGGGCACTCAGATCGTGTACATGGCATGGTCGTGGTCGCGAAAGCAGATGATCCAGGGTCAGTGCGGATTACTTCGGACCTCAGCCCACTCAACAAGGACATCGATCCAGTGCTGTATCCTCTTCCAAACATCCAAGATCTACTGTATAACAAACTCAGCGAGGCTGCAGTGTTCAGTAAGCTGGACCTGCTGAAGGGTTACTTCAATGTAGAACTGGATGAAGAGAGCAAGTTGCTGACAACTACTGCAACGCCATGGGGGTACTATGCTACAAGAAGCTACCCATGGGCTTGAAAGACTCAGCAGCTGTGTTCCAGAAGCTGGTGCATGACACATTGGAAGGTGTACCAGGCTGCCAACCATACATCGATGACATATTGGTGTTTGGCAAGAATCGTCAAGAGCATGATGAGAGCTTGCGACAAGTTCTGATGCGGCTCAACGAGAAGAATTTGCGGCTCAATCTGCGCAAGTGCCTTGTTGCTCAGCCGTCAGTCAAGTTTCTTGGTCATGTGATTTCGAGAGGATGTGTCAAGCCTGATCCAAAGAAGTTGGAATCTCTGCGGCAAATGGCACCACCCAAGAATGTCAAGGATGTGCAAAGTTTCCTTGGTGCAGTGAACTACCTGAGCAAGTTCGTACCCTCTCTGTGCGACAAGCTTGAACCAATTCGAGCACTCACCCGGGCTAACACGAAGTTCGAGTGGGGTCGGGAGACTCAGAAGGCATTCGATCAAGTGAAGGAGCTCATCTGTGGACCCAAGGGACTACGTCTGAAGATGTTCGATCCCTTAAAGTCAACCTTTGTCACTACCGACGCATCTGGTTATGGCATTGGTGGGATGCTCTCGCAAGTCCACTTTGGCCAGGAATTTCCTGTCGCATTTGGCCATCACACGCTCGATTCCACTAAGCGGAAGTGGGACACGACAGAGAAGGAAGCTTATGCAGCGATGTTCTTCTGTGAGTACTGGGAGAAGTATTTGCTGGGACAGCACTTCACGTTGAGAATGGACCATCAAGCGCTGCAAGCACTTCTGCATCGACAAGCAAATCAGCGCAAATCGCAGAAATTTGAGCGCTGGGTTCATCGTCTGAATGTGTTCGACTACACAGTGCAGTATGTGCGTGGTGACACAAACCACATGGCTGATGTTCTGTCCAGACTCCAGAATGAACCTGAACATCGTGATGCAGTTCGCTGTCTAAATGCCGAGGGCTATTCAGTGAAAACGTTCCGACGTTCACTGAGTAACGATCCTGTATTGAGCTTGATCAAGCAGTACTGTGAGGAGCATTGGCCTAATCAGAGCAAGCTGCCTGCACAGTTGCGCAACTCACCTTATCCAAAGATGAAGGCTGAGATTACCGTCAACAGGAGCACAGGTCTACTGATGCGCAATGACACTCAAGTGATCGTGCCGACCGCTCTGAGACGAGGTTTACTGAAGAAGGCTCACGAGGGACACCCTGGCATTGTTCGCTTCAAGAGAAAGCTTCGCGAAACCTACTGGTGGCCGCGAATGTCAACCGAGTGTGAGGAGTTTGTGCGTACCTGTCCCTCATGCTTGGACTCAGCAAAGTCACACAGCAGAGTGCCAGCTACTCAGCCACTCTACACTCCTCAGGCTCCATGGGAGGAAATCTCCATGGACATCACTGGTCCTTTCGAGACGGCACCAGCACACAAGAAGAACATTGTTGTGATCGTGGACAATTTCTCCAAATTTCCGGAGATTTTGCTTACCACAGACATCAGTTCCAAGCGCATCATCAGATGGCTAGTGGACATTTTCTCGAGATATGGCAACCCTGGTCGTATGATCACAGACAATGGGCCCCAGTTCATCAGTGCAGAGTTCCGCAATTTTCTGGCTGATCGGGACATCGTTCATCAGACTACTCCAGTCTACACGCCCCAACAGAATGCCTTTGTCGAAGTGTTCAATCGATATCTGAAACACCATGTTCAGACATTCGGCAACCAACTGTGGGACGAAGGGCTAGCTCAGACTCTGGCACATTTCCGAGCTACTGCTAGAGATAGTGAAACCATGAGTCCAGCCGAAAAATTTTTCAATCGTCACCCACGTCTGTCATTCGAGTTGTGTACACAACATCGACCTGAAGAAAAGGGGGTGGAAGGAGATAGTGCTGAGAGCTACTGTTGTCAAATTGGCAGCAGTAAGGGGAACGGGAAAGCGAAGCAGAACAAGCTGAAGCAGAACGGAAATGGCAAAGCTAAGCAAAACAAGCTGAACCAGAATTCAGATCTTGCTGAGAGCTGCAATCGGTCTGAAAGGACTGATTTGCGAGCACCACCGTGGCTTCAACATTATCAAGTTGGTCAGCGTGTGCGTGTCAAACGCAGCCACACACCAAAGGGTCAAAGTCCCTGGTCGCGCAAGATTCTGATTGTCTCCAAGATGTTGGGCCAATTCAACTATCGTTTGTCAGATGGCCAGTTGTGGAATGCACGCAACATGCAGAGAGTACCAGAGATGCCTCGGGCCAAGGAGCCATATGTTGTTGAGTCCAGTGCAGTTCCAATGGCTGCCCAACAAGAGCCAGCACAGCGCCGCTATCCTCAGCGTCAGTGCAAGGGTGTTGACCGCTATGGAGACTGGGTGTACTGAATACACCACGCTTTTAAAGAAGAGGGTGGTTGATGCATCCGGCGATTATTTGCATAATGCGCCGCCCCTTCTGCTTGCCTTGCTGTAACTGCAAGCGAGCGCACGGCAGCCAAATCCATTCTTAAACTCTCTCTCGCTGCCTCCTGCCGTGCGACTCGTACAGTCAGTTTGTGCGTGATAGTTAGTTGTTGTTCGCCTACCTATCTGTGGCGATAAATCGATGCTACTTTGATTACCAGTTTGCCGCCTCATCCTTGGCGAGATCGAGTAGTGATGGTTGTAGGGAGTTCGAACCTACGACAACAACCCACAAACTGATTAGGTTGGTAGACTAAGTTGCTAAGCTTGATTTCGGTGCGTTGGCTTCTGAAGACAGAAAACACGATAAAAGACAATGAATAACAAATTTAGCTTTTGAAATACAAAATCGACTCTTTTCAATCGAATTTTATCAATTCATTTTGAAAACATGAAATAGTTCTAGTGCTCCAGCAATCCATATTTAGTGTTTGTGTACTCCCTAGTATTTGCTTAGGGAAAGCCATCACAGATCACTACAGAAGTACAGGAAGACGTACAGTATTGGCTGTAGCTTTGGAAATAGTCCGATGGCAGGGCAGACACTTGTTTGAGCAGACGCATCTTTTAGCTTTCGGTCTCATCTGGAGTTAGCATTGCACGCACATTCACCCTTTATTTGTTTGTTTGTTTGTTTACAGGGTTCGTGCGGCTTTTGTATAGCAAAATTCCCTGACCTTTCCCTGACTTTTCCATGACAAGAGTAAAAATTCCCTGACCAACCAGAGTGAGGAAACGGCAACCAATGAGAAAACTTTGAAAAATTGACTTTGAAAAACGCATTTAAACCGAATTCAGAGGGTAAATTTCCTGTTTAAGAAGTAGTATATAAAGGCAGAAGACAGATTTTCAAAAGGGTGTCGTGTATCGTTCTGACAGGAACATTTGGCGGCGAGATGTTTCTGCTGCTATCAAATTTTTCCCTGACCAGACTCCAAATTCCCTGACTTTTCCCTGATTCCATGACCTACAACCATCACTACTCGATCTCGCCAAGGATGAGGCGGCAAACTGGTAATCAAAGTAGCATCGATTTATCGCCACAGATAGGTAGGCGAACAACAACTAACTATCACGCACAAACTGACTGTATGAGTCGCACGGCAGGAGGCAGCGAGAGAGAGTTTAAGAATGGATTTGGCTGCCGTGCGCTCGCTTGCAGTTACAGCAAGGCAAGCAGAAGGGGCGGCGCATTATGCAAATAATCGCCGGATGCATCAACCACCCTCTTCTTTAAAAGCGTGGTGTATTCAGTACACCCAGTCTCCATAGCGGTCAACACCCTTGCACTGACGCTGAGGATAGCGGCGCTGTGCTGGCTCTTGTTGGGCAGCCATTGGAACTGCACTGGACTCAACAACATATGGCTCCTTGGCCCGAGGCATCTCTGGTACTCTCTGCATGTTGCGTGCATTCCACAACTGGCCATCTGACAAACGATAGTTGAATTGGCCCAACATCTTGGAGACAATCAGAATCTTGCGCGACCAGGGACTTTGACCCTTTGGTGTGTGGCTGCGTTTGACACGCACACGCTGACCAACTTGATAATGTTGAAGCCACGGTGGTGCTCGCAAATCAGTCCTTTCAGACCGATTGCAGCTCTCAGCAAGATCTGAATTCTGGTTCAGCTTGTTTTGCTTAGCTTTGCCATTTCCGTTCTGCTTCAGCTTGTTCTGCTTCGCTTTCCCGTTCCCCTTACTGCTGCCAATTTGACAACAGTAGCTCTCAGCACTATCTCCTTCCACCCCCTTTTCTTCAGGTCGATGTTGTGTACACAACTCGAATGACAGACATGGGTGACGATTGAAAAATTTTTCGGCTGGACTCATGGTTTCACTATCTCTAGCAGTAGCTCGGAAATGTGCCAGAGTCTGAGCTAGCCCTTCGTCCCACAGTTGGTTGCCGAATGTCTGAACATGGTGTTTCAGATATCGATTGAACACTTCGACAAAGGCATTCTGTTGGGGCGTGTAGACTGGAGTAGTCTGATGAACGATGTCCCGATCAGCCAGAAAATTGCGGAACTCTGCACTGATGAACTGGGGCCCATTGTCTGTGATCATACGACCAGGGTTGCCATATCTCGAGAAAATGTCCACTAGCCATCTGATGATGCGCTTGGAACTGATGTCTGTGGTAAGCAAAATCTCCGGAAATTTGGAGAAATTGTCCACGATCACAACAATGTTCTTCTTGTGTGCTGGTGCCGTCTCGAAAGGGCCAGTGATGTCCATGGAGATTTCCTCCCATGGAGCCTGAGGAGTGTAGAGTGGCTGAGTAGCTGGCACTCTGCTGTGTGACTTTGCTGAGTCCAAGCATGAGGGACAGGTACGCACAAACTCCTCACACTCGGTTGACATTCGCGGCCACCAGTAGGTTTCGCGAAGCTTTCTCTTGAAGCGAACAATGCCAGGGTGTCCCTCGTGAGCCTTCTTCAGTAAACCTCGTCTCAGAGCGGTCGGCACGATCACTTGAGTGTCATTGCGCATCAGTAGACCTGTGCTCCTGTTGACGGTAATCTCAGCCTTCATCTTTGGATAAGGTGAGTTGCGCAACTGTGCAGGCAGCTTGCTCTGATTAGGCCAATGCTCCTCACAGTACTGCTTGATCAAGCTCAATACAGGATCGTTACTCAGTGAACGTCGGAACGTTTTCACTGAATAGCCCTCGGCATTTAGACAGCGAACTGCATCACGATGTTCAGGTTCATTCTGGAGTCTGGACAGAACATCAGCCATGTGGTTTGTGTCACCACGCACATACTGCACTGTGTAGTCGAACACATTCAGACGATGAACCCAGCGCTCAAATTTCTGCGATTTGCGCTGATTTGCTTGTCGATGCAGAAGTGCTTGCAGCGCTTGATGGTCCATTCTCAACGTGAAGTGCTGTCCCAGCAAATACTTCTCCCAGTACTCACAGAAGAACATCGCTGCATAAGCTTCCTTCTCTGTCGTGTCCCACTTCTGCTTAGTGGAATCGAGCGTGTGATGGCCAAATGCGACAGGAAATTCCTGGCCAAAGTGGACTTGCGAGAGCATCCCACCAATGCCATAACCAGATGCGTCGGTAGTGACAAAGGTTGTCTTTAAGGGATCGAACATCTTCAGACGTAGTCCCTTGGGTCCACAGATGAGCTCCTTCACTTGATCGAATGCCTTCTGAGTCTCCCGACCCCACTCGAACTTCGTGTTAGCCCAGGTGAGTGCTCGAATTGGTTCAAGCTTGTCGCACAGAGAGGGTACGAACTTGCTCAGGTAGTTCACTGCACCAAGGAAACTTTGCACATCCTTGACATTCTTGGGTGGTGCCATTTGCCGCAGAGATTCCAACTTCTTTGGATCAGGCTTGACACATCCTCTCGAAATCACATGACCAAGAAACCTGACTGACGGCTGAGCAACAAGGCACTTGCGCAGATTAAGCCGCAAATTCTTCTCGTTGAGCCGCATCAGAACTTGTCGCAAGCTCTCATCATGCTCTTGACGATTCTTGCCAAACACCAATATGTCATCGATGTATGGTTGGCAGCCTGGTACACCTTCCAATGTGTCATGCACCAGCTTCTGGAACACAGCTGCTGAGTCTTTCAAGCCCATGGGTAGCTTCTTGTAAGCATAGTACCCCCATGGCGTTGCAGTAGTTGTCAGCAACTTGCTCTCTTCATCCAGTTCTACATTGAAGTAACCCTTCAGCAGGTCCAGCTTACTGAACACTGCAGCCTCGCTGAGTTTGTTATACAGTAGATCTTGGATGTTTGGAAGAGGATACAGCACTGGATCGATGTCCTTGTTGAGTGGGCTGAGGTCCGAAGTAATCCGCACTGACCCTGGATCATCTGCTTTCGCGACCACGACCATGCCATGTACACGATCTGAGTGCCCGACTCGTTCCCAGATTCCCTGACTTTCCATCAGTTCCACCGCTTCCTTGGCACGTTGCTCGAAACGGACTGGGATCGACCTCACTGGCTGCTTGGGTGGTGGTTCCACGCCTGGTTTCAGTCGAATCTTGTGCTTGAACCCCATGTAGGTTCCAATCTCTGACTTGGTCAAATTCGACATCTCCTGAAGGAGGGGTAGCAGGCCCGCTGCCTTCCAGGAAGCTAACGATTGCTCAGAATCATTAGGCTCCGACCTCATCTGTGGTCCAGTTTCTTCTGTGTGAGCGACAGCAGCACACTTCGTTGCAGAGATCTGTGTTGTATTCGAGTCGATATCGATACACACATTGCCCAAGGCGCGCAACGCATCCATGCCCAATGTATTGTTGCAATCCTGCTTGAACACATACACCGGTAGCTGTATGGTTCGCCCTCGACAGGTTAACTGTGCTCTGAACTGACCATGCACTGTGAGTGTCGAATTGTCGAAATTGGTGAGTGCAGCAGCAGGTTCTACACTTGTACCTTGGAGGTGTCTGTCCCACTCTGCCTCGGTAATGCCAGTAACGTCTGAACCAGTGTCTACCAACATCGACAGCGGACTTTCTGGTTTGTCCTGGTCTGACTTGATAAACACCTCACACTGGAGTGTATGATGCAGACTGCGAACGCTGGACTGTCCACCTCTTCTGGATGTGACACCACGTTGTCTGATCACCCAGTTCTTGTTCTGGCTGGATCGGCACACTCTGCTGTAGTGCCCGATTTTTCCACAAGATCGACATTTCTGTCCTCTCGCTGGACAGGATTCCGTTCTAGGCTGGTGACCACTTCTACCACATGCTGAGCAGGTCTGAGTGTCACTCTGGCCCTTCTCTCCTCCTGCACTGGAATTCTTCGCAGCTGAAGCTTTGGCCCCCTTTGCTGGAGCAGTCTTCTTGTACTTGCGAGGATTCCAAGACTGAGCCGCGCTGATCTGCCCTGGATTGGAAGAAATCGTGACAGCATCTTGGCGCGCTGTTTCGTCTGCCTGTGCAATCTCTAGGAATCGCGTCAAATCGACCGTTTTTTCTGCTAGGATCTTTTCTTGTGTTTCCCTACTGCTCAACCCTTTTGTGACCTGGATTGCCAGCAAGTAGTCACTCAAAGCTGCTAGTGTGATGACGCCGTTTTCATCTAGAGGAAACGTGCATTCTTGCAAGAGCAACCTCAATTCACGAACAAAATCTGCCACAGACTCGCTGGAATGCTGAGTGCGCTGTAGAAATTCGAAATGCGCTCGCACTGGATTGATTGGACGGTGGAAGAGGTTGCGAACTGCTTTCAGAAAATCGTTGTATGTGACAGTTGGATCGGTGAATTCTTTTTGACTTGCAAATTGCGACAAAGCAGCAGGACCTAGATAAGAAAGAAGAAAATCTTTCTTATCGCCCTCAGCCAATTTACGAGTTGCTGGTCGAGCTGCATCAACGGCCATCAAAAAAGCAGAAAAAATTCGCTCCCACAATGGCCAAGCCAAACAAGGTTGTTCGCCGGGATGCGACCAATATTTGTCGGGTGGGGGTAGCTGAACTCTGGTTGTTTCTGCCATTATGCGAAACTTAAACCAAATCGGTCGTTTGACAAACAAAATCAACGGGTCTGCACTTGAATACCTGCCTTCTACCGCTACAGTTACTGCAGAAAAGTCACCAAAAGAAACAGTTACTGTCCTTTCCGGCAATGTCGGCGCTTGGTCGGCGGTCGGTGCAGTTGAACTGGCAGCGGAAGCAGTGAATTCTGAATGGGTCCACGTCGACTCGAATCAGCACCACGTCGCCATTAATCAATTTTAGCATTGCCCGCGTGGGTTCGAATCCCACCGGCGTCGCCACTAATCAGTTTGTGGGTTGTTGTCGTAGGTTCGAACTCCCTACGGCAGGAGGCAGCGAGAGAGAGTTTAAGAATGGATTTGGCTGCCGTGCGCTCGCTTGCAGTTACAGCAAGGCAAGCAGAAGGGGCGGCGCATTATGCAAATAATCGCCGGATGCATCACAACCTACCTACAGTGTACGTAGGTAGCACATGCTTGATTGAACGTATGACAGTTCTAGGGCTCCCCAAACTATAAATACTCTATCATTGGGCAGTCGGCGTTTCGCACCTCTTTAGTCAGCGTAACGCTCCTAATTGTAGGCGGAGTTTATTGAGTCGGCGTTTCGCACCTCTTTAGTCAGCGTAACGCACCTAATTGTAGGCGGAGTTTATTGAGTCGGCGTTTCGCACCTTTCTAATCAGTCGGCGTATCGCACCGGTCGGCGTATCGCACCAACACCTATATAGGGTGTTACAACTGAGCTATGAATGAGGACCCAAAATGGGGCCGAAAAAATTTTTCCTGAGGAATAAAATTTTACCATTCGTTCTTGACGCAGTCTGAATGATGCTGAAAAGTGAAATTCCGTCCCTCAAGTGATATTTTATGTGTTAAATTTTTATTAAGGTTGGCATAGTTTCGACAAAATAAGTAATATTATGGTGAAAAGCTGTTTTTCTGATCTGGTCAAACAAAAACAGTTTTTCAGGATTTTCATGATTTTCTCAAAACTACGTCGCCTAAATGCATGAAATTTGACTCACAACATACCCCGAATATTGGCACCTAGTGTATCTTCCAAATTTCAGCTTTTGGCCAAGGTTTGCTGAAATTACAGCAAGAAAATGTCTCAATTTTTTAAACACCCTGTAGTATACGTAGGTACTTTTCAACCCACCTTTTGTCATTCATAACTGTTTCAAAGCTAAAATTGCCTGCAAAACAACGCTTTTCGACAGTATATACAGTATTTGAGCTTCTTGGCTCAAAGTTACGGTATTTGGTACAGTCTAGCCTCTATGTGCTCTATGTGGGTTTCTAGGTTCAGAAATATAAGCTATCTTATACCATTACGGCGCACCCTTTAAGTGCAACACCTCCATAGGTGCAACGAACATTTGGGAATTGGCTTAGTTCCCCTTCAAACCACAAAGCCCGTCGGCCGGATGATCCCTAACACGCATGAGCATGAGTCTACTTAGTGATTTGCGAACAATCTAAGTCAAAGTTAAATTTACTTAAACAGGGTAAGAGATCCTCAAAAGTTTGTTTCCAGCACATACGTACAGTATACATTGCAGCTACGTACAAGAATCTTTATCTCTGATCACTATACTTCACTGGTGCATGGCATGTAACAGGGTTGTGAGGTGTGTTTTTTTCCGGTGTTTTTTTCCGTTTTTTTCGGAAAAAATAACCGGTTTTTTCCTATGGGTCGGAAAAAAACATAAATCGCGGAAAAAAACTCAAGCGAAAAATAGCTAATTTATGTCATTTTTCTCACCAAAAATGGACTTTTGCGATGTATAATAGGCCATACTGACTCAAAACTGTTAGACAAACAACAGAAAAGACCAAATTTGGCATGATAAAACAAAAATGCAAACTGCTGTAAGAAAATTTGCATATAGGGTTTATTGATGAAGCCTGTCAGGGACTGTTTCATGCCTGTTTCGTGATTTATATGTATATGTATCTATCTAACACGTGTATTTCTGGTCTGAAAAGACTGAAGAAGGCGCTAGAAAGCGTTACGAATCATAAAACCAGTCTAGGATACTCAGAACTTGGGCTGGAGTTTTTTCCGCGATTTAGGAAGAAAACCGGAAAAAACGGAAAAAAACTGGAAAAAAACAGGCCGAGGTTTTTTTTCGGAAAAATATACAACCCTGGCATGTAACAAGGAAGGGGTATAAACTCTTTTTTGACAATTGCTTAAGTGCTAAAACTGTCACGATAAAGAGAAAACTTTGTATCTGTATTTGAGACTTTTCCATATTTGAGCTACCCCAAATTTGCAATTTTTTGCAACTTTCGTACTATACCGCCTCCCGAATGTGTGATCAGACCCCATCTAATTCCATCTTTCTTTGGTGGCTGATTTGTTATGGCGCTAGTGCAGTTTCTAAAAGCGCTTACACTTGCTACAATTCGTCAGCTACAAAAACAAACAGAACAAAAAATAGAAAACTTTCCTTCTATTCCAAACTTTTGCACCACAGATTTTTTGGTAAAAACCGGTTTCAAAACAAAACAGGTGCACTGCTAATATGTAACTAAACGATATGGATGTACATTGTACAACTAACAAGAAAATAATATCTACTGTACACCTCAAGAAAAAATGAGCAATATGTCATGATGTCAGCAGGCGCAAGTTTGGCTATCCAAGCTGGCACTTCATACACGGGCAAGCACAAATGCCTATAAAAAGAGCAGTTCAACTCCGCTGGAAGTACTTCTTATTTATTACAGTAGCTTTTATTACCCCACAAAGCAGAGGTCAATGGGCAGGTAGAAGGCATCGAGTGAGTGATTGGTCCAAGTGGGCAAGGATCTAAATACAGTATGTCTATCCAAGCAAGCCGGCACAGTTGGTGTAGTGGTTTAGGCCGCATGGCCACTGTGCGTGACGTCGTGCGCTCATCCTCTCGGCGCGGCAAGTTTCTTGCCGCAAAGAGTTGGTCGTCGGCATAAAGCTCGACCCAGGCCACCGAAAGCTGGTGACAGCTGGTAGGTAAAATGGGAACCGACTGGATCTGCCGTTGCACCGAAGCCACTCCACAAAGCATGCCGCATTGGGAAGAAGATCTACGATGTCAGAAGCTGTCTGAGAAACCAACTATGCCGGGAGCCCTCTGGCATATGGGGCACCGGCGGCCGTCGGGAGCTGTCAGCATCATGGCATCGACACGCCGGCCGCCCTCCTATTGACCGGTGCCCAGCAGCATGGCTAGGAGTGCCTGGCAGTGAAAGGAGGGAAACGTCCGAGATGACGAATCACGGGGGTAGCGGAATGGACCTCGAGTCTGATCGCAGGCCGTAAGGCCCCCCGCACATCGGATCGGATCGGTCTATCCAAGCACGTAGTAGTTCAAATCTACAGAAAAAAGCAAAGGCGCTAAATTGAAACTTACAATAAAGAATGGCAGGACTTGGCATCTCTTTTTCGGTCTCTTCCTCCTCTTTTCGACGTTGTTCGCGCCTCAATTTTATTTGATCTGCCATTAATTTCCGACGCTCCATTACTAATTCGCACTGCAATTTATACAGTACGTACAACTTTTAAAGACGCGTGTCATCATAGTACGTCTTTATACCCATCCGTTCAAGCGGTCGGTTATATACTTGTAACAGGGGTCCGAAGATAAGCCCCCACCCAAATAGGTCAAACTTCCCCGATCGGAGACCGCATTTTTCACAGCCTACCCGATTTCTCAGGCAATTATTTTGAATTTCAGACACTAAATAAATACTAAAATTCTCAGTAAACCAGTGCTTTTTAGTACCGGAGAGTGCTGCATAGGGTACCCCTCCAGATAGCGTACCCGGGGTACACTAACTCGCACTTAGTGCCGGATTGTGTACCCGGGGTACACTATTTGGAGACAGGTTTTATGTGATGGGTGCCCAAAATTTCCAACATTACGGTGGCTTTAAAGCAGGTCTACGTATATTTTTGAGCATTTCAATCGTTTTTACTGACACAAAACTTACAAGAATGAAAACTTTGACCAGTCACTCTCATTTACATGGCAGAAACAGTAATCTGGATTGGAAAATTGCATTTTTGCTCAGAAATCGTGAAAACAAGCAGTTTAACATGATTTGGCTAAGTGCCAGTTAGTGTACCGGGTACACTAACAGGATCTCATTTTTGTTGCGGAAACTGCTAAGTGCTGGTTAGTGTACCCGGGTACCCAATGCAGCACTCTCCGGTAGTATTTGAGCCAAAATTAGAGGTTTTTAACGTGGTACCTATCATTTCCCTCGGAATTTGGGTTCAGCAGACCGCCGGGATGGCGTTAGAGCCCGCAACACCCTCCCCTTGTTGGCAGATCTCCTGTTACATGTATGGGGATGGGTTGGGTTAGAAATCCATGAGAAAGTACATAGATAGAGTTAGGCAGTTTTCATGTCTGGCATTGTAAGAAAATTGCAAAAATTCGACCCCAAAAATTGCGACACGGAGGGGTCCCTCCCGATCAGGAGAATTTGGTCACGTGAGGGTAGAACCTCTGTTAATGTATATAGTTTGGTCTATATGAGATACCTTATCGCATCTGCATTCCTTGTAAGGACACGTCCGTTTGTGGTTTTTGAGTCGGTTAAATATGTTGTGATGAGCACATCTCTGACAGTTCGGGATTCGCTCTAAAATTTATATGTATACTAACAGGCCTACTTAGCATTCGGCTACTTTTAATACTTCGACATTGGCGAAAAAAACGTTAAAATTGTTGATACAATATAACAGTTTTTTGCCAAACAAACATCAAAAGTGATGATCAAATTTTGGAAAATTTTAGCGTTATACAGTAACCATATAGTCATAAAATCATGAATTCTTACAGCAAAAATATATATATCTTTCCACTTCCAGAAACGTATTGGTCTCAGAAACATACATTGTATTTGTACACAGACATATTTGAGAATTGAGATGCAAACATATTGAGAAACATGAAGTTATAAGTTGCCAAAAATGAACAAATGTTTCAAAACATATACATCTGACATGTACATATGTTTTCCGTGATAAGCATGACCTTTGCCTATCTCTTTGAGTATCATGTTGACCACCGGTGGTCAAACAAGGACAATGTCCGTTCACGCCCAGTCTGTCTCCGTCAGCTTTCGGTGGCCTGGATTGGGCTTTGTGCCGACCACCAACTCTTTGCGACAAGAAACTTGCCGCGCCGAGAGGATGAACGCACGATGTCGCGCACAGTGGCTTTGTGGTCTAAACCACTATACCAACTGTGCCGACTAAGATTGAAAGTAGTGGAGCCGCTACTAATCTTTGGGCGGTCCCTAAATTGTCTCACCGGGGTGAACGGTTTGGTTACCTCTCTAGCTAGGGGTAAGCCCCTTATCTGTCATACGACTACCGCCCTCTTCAGCGTATCATTAGTATTGTATAAACGTTTCCTTCTAACCCGATCCTAGCTAGTTTGTATCAAAAAAGCCCATAAATAATCGTATCCGCTGTCGATAAAGTAACAGTTTACTTTTGGAAACCTGAAGCGGAGCTCGTAAACTACGGTAATAAATCTGTAGTAAGTAGCATACTTAAAACTTTAAATACCTTTGCCGACAGTGGAGGTATCTTTGTCCTTCGGATATTCTCCCTCGAATTGGTGCAGTTTGTGGTTGAGTTCTCGTCGTCTCTCAACCATCGAACACTTTTCACACGAACACTTTTGATAGGGACAATCGAGTTTGTGGTTCTTCCGTTCGCTCTTATCTCCGTGATTTAAGCAGCGTTGGCAATAATAGATTCGTTTGAACTTTTTCCGGATGGGACGCAGAGGTGTGTTGGTCAGTCTGTTGTTAGTTGTACTATCCTGAGGTACAGCGCTGACAGAGAATTGTAGGGGTGTCGCCTGAAGTTTAGTTCTAAATGTTATATGTACAGTAGCTATAATGCAAGTGCACTTCGTCAGTCCACCAAAGTCTAAATTGGTGGTTGGCATCGATTTAGAAAGTGACCAGTGGCAGAAGCACAAATCCGCCTTTAGGTTTAGACGGCCTAGGCTTATTTAGGGTCAGGTATTTAGGGTTTTAGGTTAGGTTGAGACTTAGCCTTAGTCTTAGGCTTAGTCATGCTTTGGCTACGCTCTTGCACATGCCTAGCTTTTTCACCTTTCTTTCTATTTAGTCATACAGTACTTTTAACAGGTCACCGGTCGATGGGGAGGGTAGGTGTGCCTGGCGGCGGCCGGGGTGTCTGAGTCAAAATTCTAGGGAGGGGTGGTTGTGTACTAAAACGCTGAAAAATCGCAAAAAAACACGATTTTGGGCTAAAAATCGCTAATTTTGGCTCAAATACAGCTAAAAAGTACTGTTTTACAGGCGATTTTACTATCTGACATTGTAAAAAAATTGTAAAAGTTTGCTGAAAAAATTACTTGGCAGAAAAATCGCAGGGGAAGTCGGAAAAATCGTCTCGGAGATTTGGCGTCACCGATCGGGGTCTGGCCTACGTAAGTCAACTGGGGACAGAGCAGACCCCAAGACCATACATGTACCAGCTCCAGGCCGAGCTGGCGGGAGGGGGTTAGGGGGTTTCCCTCAGGTTGGGGGCGAGGGGGCTTCGCCCATAGGGGGTCCAAAGTTTCAAAAAGCTCCAAAACGCCTGGAAATGCGTTTTAGCACGTTTTTTAGTAAGGACGCTAAAAATCGTATTTTAAACTGCCAAATAGCGTTTTAGAGCTAAAAACAAGCAAAAATTGACAAAAAGGCTTCCAAAAACCCCGATATGTCTAGCAGTGGAAACGCCAAATTCGGTTCCCAAATGCTTTTCAAGCGAATTTTAGGCTAAAAATTAGTGATTTCTGAGCAGTTTGTTAGTAGTGGAGCCACTACTGGTACATACCTGTATTTTTGGGTCGGGTGGGGGTGGGCTGAGTAATCCCCCAAACCCCTAGTACCTTTATGCCCCAGACCCCCGTTACATGAACAGGATTAGTGTTAGGCTCAGCTCAGGCTTAAGCTTAGGATTAAGAACAAGCTAGGAAAACGAGCAGAGCTAGATATAAGTTAGATTTAGATAATAAATGAATAAAAATTGTTCTCTAAATCGATTTACCTATTATAGGACCTGAATATACAATTTGAATCGAAAGCTACTTTTACTTGCGGTCTGTCCAGTTTTCCTGAATCAGCGGTAGAATCGGACAGAATGTCCTCAATAGTGAAGCGCATCGGTACAGCGAAAGCGGTGAGTGGAAAGGAAGTGCTGAAATGAATGGGCGAAGGTGATTGAATTTAAAGCGCCAATATTAATCGTGGGAGCAGAGCGGAGCGAACGGACGGCGTCTGTCTAACTGCGGCACCGAACAGATTGGAGAGGGCATGTTTTTTAAGTAACCGCGCTTTGCATAATTTTTATGACGACCTGTTTTTGCGTCTCCCTGTCCCCTCAGCCGAGCCAAGGACACTGACTTTTTGCCGAGCCTTTGTGTACCTAACACTTGTTTGTTATGCAGGCCGCTTTTTTGGTTATTCTTTGTTGGAACCTACCTACACTACACTGTTGGTCAGAACCTACAGAAACAAGGTCATTCTAGGAAACAGAATTGAACTAAATCAAAACTTATCTAAAATTTTCGATAATTCAAGCTTGAAGTTCTGAACTTTCTGTTTTGAAAAGTTTGGCTCACAATAGTTCGTCAATTTTTCATCACGCATTTGACGAATGGATTCGCACGCGACCATTACAAATTTTCATCAGGCATTTTGTGTCCGGCCGGCTGGCGGCGCGCCAGGCTACAGTGTAGAGGATCATCACGCATTTAAAGTTGCGGCCGGTAAAAAATGCGTGATGGAGAAACCTCATCACGCATTTTCCCAGCCAAAAATTCGAGTTGGTTCATCGGTCATTTGGCGGCCCTACGCGAGAGGAATAACAACCAGGGATGGCTACATACCAAAATTGTACTAGTACTAAAATGAATCTTTGAATTTAGTACTAGTACCATAAACCAAATTCAAAACAGCTCCTTCTATACTATACCATACCATATCAAAATTAAACGCCTTTACCAGATAATTTTAGTGCTATAATTATGATCGTTTTCATTTTAGTACTAGCTTGTTGGCTATATTTATAACACTTTTCAAATGCGTGAAAATATGTATATTCCCAATCCTTTCTGCATGTTTTGATTCGACAAAACTCAAGAAAGGTGAACTGAGCATAGTTTCCAAAGGCTTCTATGACATTATCACACCAAACTACCACTACTGTACCAAATTCATACCAAAATCATACCAACCACTTTCAAACTGAATTAGCTAGTACCAGACATGGGCTAGCATTTCAGCTGAGGGGGGGGTAGAAATTTCAATTCCTGATGGGGGGCTGCGGGGTGGGGTAGGAGCGCCTGAGGGGGCTGAGGAGGTGGTAAGCCAAAAAGTCCGATTTTTGGCTAAAATCAAGGTTTTTGCATATTTTTCATTCAAGCAAGCTAAAATAAGCTATTCTGAGCTCATTTACACCTAATCCAGGCATATTTTCATCATAATTTTCTATACTACATTCTTCCAAATAATTCCTGAGGGGGGTAGCGGCCGGCTGAGGGGGGTAGGTCGCAGAGCTTGAAGGGGGCCAACCAACCAACCTTTCCCCATACATGTAACAGCTCCGGGCCGACCTGGGCGAGGGGGGTAGGGGGGTTCCTCAGATGGGGGGTCGAGGGGGGTTTCGTCCAGAGGGGGGTCCAAAATTTCAAAAAGCTCCCGAATGCCTGAAAATGCGTTTTTAGCACGTTTTTTCGGTAAGGACGCTAAAAATTCCTATTTTAAGCTGCCAAATAGCGTTTTAGAGCTAAAAACAAGCAAAAAATGACAAAAAGGGCTTCCAAAAACACCGATTTCTCTTAAATATCAGCAGTGGAAGCGCCAAATTCGGTTTCCAAAGGCTTTTCAAGTGAATTTTAGGCTAAAAATTAGTGATTTCTGACCCAGTTTGTGTCGTGTGAGTGTGTCGGGGTTAAAGATTAAAAATGCCACATTTTGCATGTTCCACTGGGGTACGTACATAATGTGCAAAATGTGGCATTTTTAATCTTTGAACGCAAATATTTCAGTGTTCGCCGTCCGGCAGCCCATATTGTTTTACACCGGCGTGTAGCTAAGATATAGCGCTACTATAATCTGAAATAAAAAGAACGGTCTAGGGGGGTTCCAGACGAGTTATGCCCCCCGATAGGGGGACGAAAAAAATTTTTTTTTCCAAAAATGAAATTTAGTAAAAAATTCTTAAACTACTCAAAAAGTTACGCAAAAACCCCGTTTGATAGGTCTGAATTCCGATCAGCAAGTCAGAAATTCGATATCGATATTTTGGTCCCATAGTTAAGCGGGCCGATTTTTAGAAGGCCATATCTCGAGCGTGGAGCGTCGAATCTGGAAATTCTTTGCGGTGGTTACATAACCTATCAAGACGTATTAGTCCTCCAACTTTGAGCGCTCCATGCCAAAGTTTCATTTTTGAGGTCTGAATACACAGACTCGATCGGTTCAGAGACTGGCTCTTAAAACATAATCGAAAATTCCATAGTTAAGAAATCCGCACACTCTAGCTAGAATCAAAGTACTGAATCAACACGGACTTTATCTATACTGCACTGTTCCAAAAGCAAACATATTAATGTTTCAAAATACACACAAAACAAGCCTATGTTTTCAACCGCAATTATGTCGTTTGTTCACTGACTAAAAGTAATAAACCTCGCATGTAACAGGGGGCCTGGGAGTCCGCCCCACCCGACTTAGGCCAGACCCCCGGACGATTTTCCCACCCCCTCCGATTTTCTGGCAAGTAATTTTTGAGTAAGTTTTTGCGATTTTTTACAATTTCACGAACAAAAAGTCCCACAATCACCTGTAAAACAGCACTTTTTAGCTGTATTAGCCCAAATTAGCGATTTTTGACAATTTTTTGCGGTTTATCAGCGTTTTTTAGTGCCCAAAGCCCGTTGGGCCTCACTAGCTCATATTTTATGAACTGGAGCAGTTTCCGGGTAGGGTACTAGATTGAAAGGGATTTTGTACCCCCAATCCAAGCTCAATACTGATTTGGACCTGATAAATCTTAAAGGTTCATTACACTGTAAGTCCTATTCATCATACATAAAACAGGACATCCGTCGATGGTGGAAGGGGTTGGGTACTACGTATAAAAGGCTAAAAATCGCAATTTTAGGCTAAAAATAGCTAATTTGTACTCAAAAACAGCCAAAAAGTGCTGTTTTGCGGGCGATTTTAGCAATTATAGTGTCTGAAACTCTAAAAAATGTAATAAGTTGCTGAAAAATTACCAGAAACCGGATGTCGGGTCGGAAAAATCGTCTGGGGGTTCTGGCCTAAGAAGTCGGGTGGCGGCAGACGGATCCCTGCCGGCGGCAGACGGATGCATGCCAATAGAAGCTATTACATTTTCATATACAATAGTACAAGTATACGTATCGTATTTTCTCACTTTTTCAAGTGACGCCTCTCTAGGCTACTCTAATAATGATAACAACTTTAACAAAGATGCGCTTCAAATCTGATAAATACTACACCAGCAAGAGGTAAAAATAAATAATCTAGCCAGGCCAACCTAAGCAACTTGTCGGAATTTGACCGCTCACAGTTCTAAAAGTTAGAAGAACAAATAAATAGCCAGCTGCCGGCTCCGGCCGCTCGAAGTTGATTGGTTGGCGGTCGATCACGTGACGCCGAATCTAGTAGGAGCCGGGCCCGAAACATTTTCACAGCAATACCACATTGCAATTATTGTAGTTTAGAAGTGTTACTGCAGATCTCGGCTAAAACCAGTTCTGAGTGCGATGACACAAGAGAACTAGTTAGATTTGTCGCAGGAACTTGCATACAGTAAGTGTGAAACATAAAAGAACAGGGAATTAATCAAAACTGAGAGTACCATATTTGTACAAATTTATAGAGCTGCTGAAGCGTTCTTTTACCACTCAACAAGTGGATTGGCTATAAATTTGATACGCTGCACGCTGTACATACATGTAACAGGTGGGTCAGGAGTGGCGGATTGGGTGTTGTGCGTTTCACAGGGGTTTCACCCAGCCAGGGCGGTGTGCAAAGCTTCAAAAATCGTCAAAACGCCTGCAAATGCGTTTTTAGCACCTTTCAATAAGTAATAGCGCTAAAAGCTATAATTCTATTCGCCTAATTTGCGCTAAGAGCTAAAAAGAAGCATTAAATGACAAAATAAAGCCTTCCTAAACCACTTGCAAAATAATCTTCATCGGCATCGTCAAAGTAGGGACCGGCAACGGCGGCCAATTTTGCGCCGCTCCGCGTGCCTAATTTTCTTCGCACGTTTTCACCACACTGGTGTCGCGGGGATCAAAATCATGTTTTTTTAAAAAATGCGGCTAGAAAAGCCCGTTCTTTTTTTATGGTTTTTTGTTTTGATTATTTTAACATAACTATTCACCCAAATCACCTTGCCATACGCTAAGCTGCGGTTGTTTTCGGCTAAAATAAGCTGAAAAACAGCGTCAGTGTAAAATAAAGTTTATGATCTCAAAAGGTGCGCCCGACGGTATTAAAGAGGCATTGATCATCTTTCGTTTGAGCCATTTTTTTTCGGCATCGATGCAGCCAAAGATCCCGGAAATCAGATTGAAATTTTACATGGTCAAGCATAGGCAGAATCGGTATTTTTTCAGAAAACGAAAGTTTGCTCTTAAACAAAGAACAAATAAATAAGGTGCGCCCGCTTAAATTTTAGTTTAGGTGTTGCTCTTACTAAAATGACTCAGATTTGGCGTCCTAGGTTCGTAAAAGATCCCGGAAATTGGGTTAAAGTTGATGAGGTCGTTAAAATTAGAGGGTATCGAATACGAACGTATTGGGGATCCTGAGCAGCCCAAAGCCAATGGTTTATATTTTGCTTGTTGACAATCCTTTAGTAGTTTTGCGTCACTGCTAATCAATATAAGGTGAATCCTGCTCAGGCTCAACGTGTGTAATCAATAAATATGGTACAAAAGCGGAAAAACCTGTAATCGCTTATTCGAGTTAACTTCATATAATTCGTTTTCATTTATATGTCAGTGGAATTCCTTCAAATTTTTAGCGTTTATTCATAAGTGTTAAAGATATTTTTTGCCCAATTTTGAGCTGCATATTCCAACGCAAACAGGCACGGAAGGTAATCCAGTAACGAACGAAAGTCGGATAGGGTTAGGTGTAGCTGGGGGGGAATCAGGGAAGGTCAGAAATGGACTAGATATTAATTAACTTTCTTATGACTATACAACTCCGGAACGTGCGCTATACTGATGCATACCCCTAGGGGTATTTTTACATTTGGAAAACAAGCCCTCAGGAGCGTGTCCTGTACTGATGCATACCCCTAGGGCATACATGGGCCGGGGGGAAAGGGGGGTATACCCCTCGGCCGGCCATACCCCTCCCTCCCCCACCCACCCCCCTCCCGGAGGGAGGAAATTTTCGCTTATTTAAAGCAAAATAGGCATTTTTTGGCCTTTTTTCGGGGGGACCCCCCACCCGAGGTTTCCAACCCCCCTACCCCCCTCCGGATTTTTCCGGCCCATGTATGCCTAGGGGTATTTTTATATTTGGAAAACAAGCCCTCAGGAGCGTGCCCTGTACTGATGCGTGTCTAGGGTATTTTTATATTTGGAAAACAGGCCCTCCGGGAGCGTGCCCAATACCGATGCGTCCCCTAGGGGTATTTATATGTTTTTAAAACAGGCCCTCCAGAGCGTGCCTAGGCAGAGGAGTGGAAAGAGGCGGCGAAAGAAGTCGAGGATGACGTGCACTTAGTTGATGGAGCATCAGGCTTTTCTTCAATGGCTCAGAGCCCTTTTCCTCATGAAGTTGATGGTCTACAAAAGGAACCATCTCATAGCGCGCTTCTTGGGGCACACGCGGATGAACCCGACGATGTGGCCTCTGCCGACACTCAAGATTCGGCTTTTCTTCAGGACGTCCAAGGTGGTTCAATTGTTGATGGATTAGAAGTTTGCTCAGCAGCGGACGGTCCTGTTCTCTTAGATGTAAAAAGAAGGAAGAAGAAGAGGCGAAGGAGGAAGAAGAAAGAAGAGAAGAAATTGGAAGAGAAGATAGAAGTAGGGAGTAGAAGGAAGGAAGATGAAGAGAAAGAAAAAGAGGAAGAGGAAGAGAAAGAAGATGAGAGAGGAAGAAGAAATATGTTTTGGGAAAGAAGGAGAAAGATGATGATGATGAGAAGGAAAGTGCTGAGAAGGAGGAGGAGAGGGAGGAAAGTGAGAGGAGGAAGAAAGAGAATGAAAAGAAGGAAGAAGAGAAGGATGAAGAGAAGGTTGAGAGTAAGGAGAAAGAGAAGAAGAAGGCGGACGGAAAGAATGGCAGTTTATTTGAGTTCGCTTCATAACAGACGGCATTCCGTTTCTCCAATGACAAGTCAACAGGTGCAAGCGAAGGCACGGCAAGGCCGAAACATCGCCCGCAAGAGATCGGATCAATGTGGTGTCAGTGCAGAGCAGCTTACCGGAGATGCCGAGTCAACAGAGGCAATCACAGTTCGTTCATTTCCCCGATTGTCAGGCACAGCGGCGGCCAGTCGACACTCGTTGAAAGGGGAGTGATGAAGAGTTTGATAGTTTTGTGTGAGTGTTTGTAGTAGCAAGTTAGCGAGTGGTTGCGTGTGTGTGCATTTGAGAGTGTGTGCGTGTGTGTTGTGTTGTGTGTAAGATTCACTAGTAAAGACCTCCACTTCTCTTTCATCTGATGCGTCCCTCCAGGGGTATTTTTATATTTGGAAAACAGGCATACATGGGCCGGAAAAATCCGGAGGGGGTATGGGGGGTCCAAAAAAGGCCAAAAAACGCCTATTTTGCCCTAAATAAGCGAAAATTTTGTCCGTCTGGGAGGGGGGTGTGGAGGGGGTATGGCCGGCCGAGGGGGGTATTGGCCGGCGAGGGGTATACCCCACACCCCCGGCCGATGTATGAAAACAGGCCCTCCGGAGCCTGCCTATACTGATGCGCCTCTAGGGGTACTTATATATTTGGCAAAACAGGCCCGCGGGGCTTGCCCTATGTTGATGTAGTGATCATTAGACTCGCCAGGCGAAGGGCTTTCAAATGATATACAACACGACCATTTTGGGCGATTTTGAAATGTTTCCAAAAATAATCGATAATCGATATTTATCGATAAATCATGTTAATTTATAATTAATTATGATTAAAAACATTAATTTTTGTTTGGGATCGGTTTCTGATTCCCCCGCGCTACACCTGATCCAGAATTTCTCACCAAAGTACAAATCGGAGAAAGTAGGGGGGCCAATCCGGGGGGGGGGGGGTCTGGAATATTTTGGGTGGGGGCCAGACCACCTGTTACATGTATTGTAGCAGCTCATCCTTGTCTGAAACTGTAAGTGTAGTGTCTGAAACTGTAAAAGAATTGTGCCAGAAACAACGGAGAGGGAGAGTGGAAAAGATCGTTTTGATGGGGGGTGCTCCCCTATCGGGGGGTTGGCCCAAGTCGGTGGGAGGGGAGCAGAACCCCAGCCCCGCTGTTACATATACAAATGTACCTGGAAAACATAGGAATACCAGTTCACACTCTACTATTCAGTTCTAGTTCAAGCTACCAAGGTGTTTGTTCGGTATATAAAGGTGGTAGACACAGTCCTACAGTCTTGGTATATAAAAAATGTAAAAGAAAATCGCATTGCGATTAGAATGACACCGGTCCCATCAAAATCAGCGCAGGGGTTTACGAGTGACAGTCTGATAAAGTACATCGGTCATCGGTATGGACGAAGCGGTCAACTTTCTAGGAAGAAAAGGTGGCACGCTGGGTGACGCAGTTAAACGGTCATAACTCGCTTATTATCCAACCAATTCCGTTCCGGTTTGTTTTGTTAGACTGCATAAAGTGTGCTCTTTTCAATTCTGAAGCCCAATTTCGCCTAGGAGCATTTTGAATTTTCGCGTGCCGGTCCCTAGTCAAAGGTACAAATTAAACAGAGACTACAAATGATTTTTGCTGACTACAAACTACTGTACTATACTATTTCTAAATTGGCCAATTTTTAGTCGATTTTCTTGGAAAGTATCCGTCGTCGTATTTTTTCTTCAATTTTGAACCCTAATATACTGTTATTTCACTAGTGGATTTTTATTTTACTATTTACTAAATTTACAATAAAAAATTTAGCCCTTCAATTTAATTTTAATTTTTGTTTTGCTACCAGGCAGCTCCGATTTTACTAATATTTGTTTTACCAATAATTTTACTCATTTTACTACTATTTTACTATGATTTTGCTAGTTAAGGTCCAATTTTCCATCAATTATGCCAAGATCTTATAACTGACAGTTGTCGGTGCCAAGTACATAGTTGTTGAATTTGATCGCGATATACGTTTTACAGAACGTTAGAGACAAATGTGTAAAATTTGAGTCACCAAAGTGCACCCACATATGTTTTAGTGCAAAATTGATCAACATTTTTTCCTGAAATTAACCAAAATGTAGTAAAATGGTTGTAAAATTCTATTTTGCTATTGATCTCGTTTGTAATTTAATTTAATTTTTACTTTACTGTTGGCTCTGGCAGTATAGTTTTCCGATTTTCTGGCAGTATAGTTTTCAGCAACTTTACATTTTTTTATAATTTAGAGACTAAAACTGCTCCAAAATCGCCAGCAGAACAGCACTCTTTAACTGTATTTAAGTCGAAATTAGCAATTTTTAGCCAAAGTTACCGTTTTTGAGCGTTTTTAGTACAAGCAGACCCCCTAGAATTTTGTCTCAGACCCAGGCCGGCGCCAACCCTCGTAGGCCGATGACCAGTTACGTACATGTATGAGAACTGTCATCCAGTGGATTATGGTGTGCCTGCTGGGACAGACAGTTAGCAATGTTTCAACACTACCTTAAGATCTACTTGCTCACGATATTCAACAATCATACAGTTTTTCGAATACTGTTGATTGGGTATACCGAACCCATACCGAAAAATGGGTATTTTTCGGAATACCTACCCAATAAATACCTACCGATTCCAGGTATTTTAACAGATACCCATACCGGGTATACCGATTATTTTGGGAATACCCAGGTATTTGCGAATCGGTATTTTTTGTCCAGCTTAGTGCATTTTTTATCGAAAATTCCTTATGATCACATCGTTTTCTATGTAATTTAATTTTTAAGCATGCAGAAACACATTATATTACGGCATCCCTTCAAAATATCCAATTTGAAGGATTTTTAGTTCTATCACCCAACACTCTGTCCCAAACTTGCTTTGTAATTAGAAAGCGTTGGTCTAGTTTTGGCTTAACTTCACACTGCTCCCTAGAAATCAAGTCTCCATGTACTTGATGTGCAGCACATTCGCAATCATTAAAATAGCCCCGCATTTTGTCACTGCCCGTTAGACCTCCATACTGTACACTAGCAGACCTTAAAACTACAGTACTATGGAAGCATTTCTCTTAGCCAAAATTATTTACAGAGACAATTTTCGTGCAAGTAAAACTAAGAAATGATTTTAAAAATTCCTAAAAACTGTAAATCCCATTGCTTTTGATGGGTTTTCTAGCCTCTGACCTTGGAAATGACTAAATCCATGGCCTTGTAAATGGGAAATTCGGAGTTTTGACTATGTAAAACATTTTCAGCAAATACCGAATAAATACCGGTATACCGGTATTTTTGCGAATACCTACCCATACCAAACCGATTCCTGGGTATGCCGAAAAATACCTACCCATACCGAACCGATTCCTGAAAATGCCATACCCAAACAACAGTATTTTCGAACAGCTTGCTAAAACATCCGTTCACTTCCATTTACAGTCTGCTTACAAAATCAGCCAAAAAAACCAATTCTCAATCGGAATCACTTTCTTTTTTCTTCTTCGCTTTCTTTTTGTCTTTTGCTTTCTTGCGTTTTCTTCTGTCGCCGTCAGATGGAGCAGTTTTCTCGTCTTTTTTCTTTCTTCTGGGACTGTCGGAAGAGTCGGAATGTCTGCGTTTTCGCTTAGTCGGCGATCTACTTTGCTCGCGCTTTTTCTTCCTTTCTTTGCGCTTCTTTAGTTTCTTGCGCTTTTTCGACACTGTCGCTGCGGCTGAAGCAAAAACAAACAAATTAATAGGGGGAATACTGATTTTTTTTCGATTTTTGAGCAAAGTTAAGTACCCCAGCCACCACCTCTAGAATTCGGGCTCAAACCCCTCCGGCCTGCGCCACATCCCTCGCCCAATCGGCGGATCACCTGTTACATGTCGGTACGGTACTATTAGGCGACGCCGATTAGGCGATGGTACTATTAGGCGACAAAAAACATTAATAGATAAATAGTACCAATTAGGCGACTTCCGAATCAGTCAAGGGCCATGTTCAGCAGTAAGCCTACTGTAAATGCGCTATTTTTTACTATGCATGGCTAAGTGGCACTAAGATCATGTCCCGTTTATCTTATAACTCGTTAACTAGTAGCTAAACAAGCCACCTGCCCTGACTGTTTCTAACTCAGATTCTGGCATTTGCCCCTATTCCCCAGCTTGCGTCAAGCACGCGAGCGGCCGTCGGGTCGGCCACCTATTTTTCCGGTTGCTATGTTCATTAACGCACTTTGGATACAGACTTTGCGGCACCAATAACTTTGCGTAAGCAGCTAACAGAGTTTCGCAGCGAGAATTTGATGCGGCGCGTCCATCCATCTGGCGCTTAAAAATGTTCTGCGACATGCATACATGGGCCGGAAAAATGGGTTTGGGTAGTCAAAATCCGAAAGTTTGGGGGTGGGCCTGCCGGTTTTGGAGCCGCGGCGATTTTGGTATGTGGGGTCAGGAACAACAGTCGGCTTCAGGTGGGTGGGTGGGGTCGTTTGAGGGGCAGAGCCCAAGTTGGGGTGTGGGCTGCTATTTTATTATGCGTTGTTTTAATTGCTGTTGTGCTGTTTGCATTGTTGTGCTATGTTTTAGTGGTAACCTATGTTGCCGTGCGGACTTATAGAAAAAAATATTCCTGCCGCATAATAGTACCGTCGCCTAATAGTACCGCTAAATCGCCTAATCGGCGTCGCCTAATAGTCCTGCTTCGGTTACATGTACCGTATGGCTTTTGATTATATGTAATTTTAGTCTCTTACATTTTAAACAGTAAAAACGTGACAGAAAATTGAACTAAAATTGTTATTAGTCGACATATGTACTGTACGTAGCATGAATGTGGCTTATTACAACAGTCAGGCACTTAACGAACGCCGTTTAGGGGCCGTCCATAAACGACGTCGTTCCAAAATCCCGATTTTTCGGACCCCCCTCAACCCAAAATCGGCTTGCGTCTTTTCTGGGGACCCCCTAAGGCGACGTCGTTTTCGGGTTACCCCCCCCCCGATAAAAGTGCAGTACATGCAGTACTGTCATTTTTTCTTGCTGCCATACTGCATAATGAATTGAATAGATCCCTTCAACCACTCTGGGAACCTTTTCTGTATGTAGAAATATTTGACAGAATGTGCATAAATCGAAAATAATGCAATCGAAGTACCCTAAAATTCCGGAAAAAGCGACGTCTTTTTGGCTAACCCCCTCCCCCTCTGGAACGACGGCCCTTATGGTACCGGCACCATATATGGTACCCCTACCTTCGCATGGGTACTTGTACCGGTACCATAATATGATGCCACTTCGTTCAGATTTCGTATGGCCGACCGGCACCCATGGTTATGGGTAGGGGTCATACATGTATGTACAAGGGGGGTTGGGGGGTTTTACCCCCCCAACTGCTGGAAAGGCCAAACCCCCCTCACCACCCCCCAGGACAGGTTAAGGGACCCCTCCCCCGACCAAAAAATACAAGTGGTGGTAGTGGCTCCAGTATTAACAAACTGGGTCAGAAATCACTAATTTTTAGCCTAGAATTCACTTGAAAAGCCTTTGGAAACCGAATTTGGCGTTTCCACTGCTGATATTTAAGAAAAATAGGTGTTTTCGGAAGCTCTTTTTGTCATTTTTTGCTTGTTTTTAGGTTTAAAACGCAATTTGGCAGCTTAAAATAGCGATTTTTAGCGTCCTTACTGAAAAAAACGTGCTAAAAACGCATTTCTAGGCGTTTTGGAGCTTTTTGAAATTTTGGACCCGCCTCTTGGGCGACACCCCCTCGACCCCCGCCTGATCAACCCCCCTACCCCCTACCCCCAGGTCGGCCCGGAGCTGTTACATGTATGGTAGGGGTACCATATATGGTACCACCAAAGTCCGCGAACATGGGGTACCATGTATAGTACCGGTACCCAAACATGTAACAGGGGGGGGGGGTCTGGGGGTCTGCCCCCACCCAACTTAGGACAGACCCTCGGATGAGCACCCTACAAAGACGATTTTTCCGACCCCCTCCGGTTTCTTTGACAAGTAATTTTTTGAGAAATTTTTGCAATTTCAGACACGAAAATTGCCAAAATCGCCTGCAAAATAGCTCTTTCTAGCTGTATTTCAGCCAAAATTAGCGATTTTTGACGATCTTTTGCCCAAAGATTGCGACTTTGTCGATGTTTGAGCGTTTTTTAGTGCCAACCCCCTCCCCCAAAATTTGGGCTCAGACCCACCGGCCGGCGCCAGACCCACAACCCCCTCGCCCCTTCGGTGGATGACTTGTTCCATGTATGCAGGGGGGTTGGGGGATCTGGCGCCGGCCGGGTGGTGGTCTGAGCTCAAATTTTGCGAAGGGGGTCGGGCACTAAAAAAACGCTCAAAAATCACATATTTGGGCTGAAATACAGCTAATAAGTGGTGTTTTGCAGGCGATTTTGGCAATTTCTGTGTTTGAAATTGCAAAAAAATTACTTGCCAGAAAATTGGTGGAGGGGGTCCGAAAAATCGTCTTGGGGGAGGGTGTCCCCAATCCGGGGGGTCTGGCTGGCCTAAGTCGGGTAGGGGCAGACCCCCAGACCCCACGTTGCACGTATGCCCCTCTCCCCTTCGGCGGATGACTTGTTACATGTCTGCCGGTACCATAATATATTGTGCCAGTAGCCTAGCTACCGGTACCATATACGGTGCCAATACCATAAACGGCGTTAAGTGCCGATCCGATCCGATCCGATGTGCGGGGGGCCTTACGGCCTGCGATCAGACTCGAGGTCCATTTCGCTTCCCCGTGATTCGTCATCTCGGACGTTGCCCTTCTTTCACTGCCAGCCACTCCTAGCCATGCTGCTGGGTGCCGGTCACCAGGAGGGCGGCCGGCGTGTCGATGCCATGATGCTGACAGCTCCCGACGGCCGAGGGCTACCCGGCATAGTTGGTTTCTCAGACAGCTTCTGACATCGTAGATGTTCTTCCCAACGCGGCATGCTTTGTGGAGCGGCTTCGGTGCAACGGCAGATCCAGTTGGTTCCCATTTTACCTACTCGCTGTAACCAGCTTTCGGTGGCCTGGGTGGAGCGTTGTGCCGACGACCAACTCTTTGCAGCAAGAAACTTGCCGCGCCGAGAGGATGAACCACTTCAACCGCTAGGGATGCAGGGGCCGCCGTGACTCAGAGGCAGCGAGCTACCCACTGAGCCAACGACGCGGCGTCGATGGGGTTTTGTCCGAAGGGGTCCAAAATTTCAAACAGCTCCGAAATGCCTGGAAATGCGTTTTTAGCACGTTTTTTTTCAGTAAGGACGCTAAAAATCGCTATTTTAAACTGCCAAATAGGGTTTTAGAGCTAAAAACAAGCAAAAATTGACAAAAAGGCTTCCAAAAACCCCGATTTGTCTAGCAGTGGAAACGCCAAATTCGGTTCCCAAAGGCTTTTCAAGCGAACTTTAGGCTAAAAATTTGTGATTTCTGAGCCAGTTTGTTAGTAGTGGAGCCACTTTAAGCCCAGCGTTAAGTGCTTAACTGTATTAAAGTCTGTCACTGGTGAATCGGTATGACAAAGCGAACCATTCAATTATTCAATTATCGCTTTCAATTTCTTTACAGTATATAGCTTAGTTGAAACCTTTTTCGTTTTATAAAAAATGTCTATGCTAAAATTTACATTTACCAAAATCTAAAGTCTCAAATCATAGTACCACTTTTATGGGTCTACGATGATTTTAAAGCAAGTTACGAGCATACATGGGCCGGAAAAACGGGTTGGGGGTAGTCAAAATCCGAATATTTGGGGGTGGGCCTGCCGGTTTGGGGGGTCGCGGCGATTTTGGTGGGTGGGGTCAGGAACAAAAGTCGGCTTCAGGTGGGTGGGTGGGGTCGTTTGGGGGGGGGGGGTCGAGCCCAAGTTGGGGGTGGGCAACCCCCCGCGGCCCATGTATGGTTACGAGCGATTTTCGTAGGTGTACTCTCGCAAAAATCGACGAAAATTTTTGCCTCGCATACCATATAGGGAAACATACTACTTAGTTGCGCAGAACGGCCATTTTTTACCTAACAGATTTGCAGACACCACTTATTCCAGTCAATTCGAACACAACGAATTCAATTGTGTCGTCCGTTTCGGCACAAGACTCTTGTGGAAGGTAGAGAAGTTACATGGAAGTTTTCCAACGGGGTCGGAAAAGAATGGAAAAATATTCTTGAAACGTTTCTGGTTAACCTGATGCATTTCCCGCTTTTAAAGTGATCTAAAAAGCTTTAATTAGGTTTATTTCTGTTCCTAATTGTGTTTTAGGAACAAAATACCATGCGCAAACGGAAATGCAAGCCCTATCCAGTTCCTCTTACCCATTTAAGGGCAAAACTTTGTAAAAAAGGAATTTTTGTCTTAAAAATAGGTATCTTTTCACAGTGTTTACGAAAAGTCATTGTGGAAATCAAGATGAATACTTCGAATATGGGCCCACCCACCCGAAGCCGACTTTTGTTTCTGACACCCACCAAAATCGCCACCACGACCGCCTCCCAAACCGGTAGGCCCAACCCAAATTTTTCGGATTTTGACTACCCCAACCTATTTTTCCGGCCCATGTATCTTTAAGAGCTCTAGTTAAGGTTTTAGAACCTTAATTTGACTTTCTAAAACAGTAAATAGGGTTCCAGAAGCACTGACTGACTATACTTTCGGAACCCCCAATTATGCAGAGTTTCAGAGGCCCTGAATAGGGCATGTTTATGGTTTCAGAAATTCTAATTACAGTTCCAGAAGCCCTGATTAGGCTTCCAGAGCTGTATTATATCGAATAACAGGGTTTAAAGCAAAGATAGGGTTTCAAAGTTTTTTGCAGTTTGAACACTATTTTGTCCGGATTTTTCATCCTCAAAACACTTTCTGAGGTTTAAAACAGTCAGGCACTTAACGCCGTTTATCGCACCGGTACATAGGGTAGTGGTACCATATGGCACCACTACCACGGTACGAAATCTGAACAGAGTGGTGCCATATATCGTACCGGTACTGGTACCAATGCGAGGGTAGGGGTACCATAATGGTAGGTAGCCGAAACCTTATTTCAGACCTAAAACCCCAGCTGAAAACCTATCTTATACAAGTAGGTTTTCGGGTCGGGGTGCCAGAACTGTATAGGGTAGGGGTGTAAAAGAGACGTACGTTCGAGTTGGAGGGGAGTTTCGTGGTCGCTGGTGTCAGAGCTGGTGGAGGAGACGTCGAGAACGATGTCGGCGGCAGTCTTAGACTTAGTGGGAATGAAGTTTCTGCACTGGAACGCCAGATGACCCACGTAGCCGCACTTCGGACACGCCCCCTTGGCTGCGTCCTTGCTGTTTGCCGCCGCCTGGCCCCACAGATCTAAACGCACACCCACCTGTCAGTCAGGTCAATAAAGCCTTATACAGTCAGGCACTTAACGCCGTTTATGGTACCGACACCATATAGGGTGCCGGTACCCTATATGGTACCGGTACCTTAGGTAGTGGTGGTACCATAATGGTACCGTCACCAGATATGGTACCCCCACCTTCGGGGCGTGTACGTTAAGTGCCTGACTGTTATATCGACATGAGCCTTTTAAAGGTGGATTCATCAGGTGTAAAAAAAGATGGCCAGGCGACTCTTCTGTTGGGCGAGTCATTTATAATATACGCACCAACGCGCCACGCTTCATCTTCCAGGTGTTGTTGCAGGCAGAAGATGTGACAGGGCGTATTGGTTAGGGCCCGACCGGATATCCGGATCCGGATCCGGCCGGATATGGCCATATCCGGATCCGGTACCGGATCCGGATATTACCTGCCGGATATGCCGGATATCAGTCACAGATGAGAAAACGTGATTTTTTACGTATTTGAACATAAAATTAGATTAGTTCCAGTCATTTTAGGATATTTTTCGCTATTTAACTGCAGAAATTAGGAGGTATTGTAGTCTGAAGAGGTCTGGTTGGGCAATGGCCCAAGCAGGGTGAGAAAATTTTGAAATTTCAAAAAAGTGAAATTTTGTAACTGCAATAGTGAAAGCCGGTCAGCGAAAAATGGAAACATTTCCTTTTCCTGTATCTTTCCTAGTTTTTGTCGGAATTGGATGAAATTTGGAGTGTAAACGCAGAAATTCAGGGTAATTCGTGTGTAAAAAATTGACGCATGAACTCCAACGCTATCGTTAGAGTTTAGGCGATAATGTAAAATATAACTTTTTTTTCGGTGACCGGCTTTCGCTATTGAAATTACCAACTTTCACTCTTTTTAAATTTCTCGAGAATTAGTCAAGCCTAGTGCACCAAACTTTAACACATAAAATTCCCCGGATTTTGGCACCTATTGTCCAAATTTCGGCCTATTTGGTCAAAATTTGCGGAAGTGGCAGTAAAAAGAAATGTGATCATTTTTTGAGACACCCTGTATGTGTTTTATTGCATTGTAAAAATTTTTAAGTTGATCAATGATATCCGGCATATCCGGATCCGGATCCGGCCGGATATGGGCATATCCGGATCCGGATCCGGTAGAAATTTGTATCCGGTCGGGCCCTAGTATTGGTGCGTATATTACACATGAGTGGCCCTACAGAAAAGTCGCCTGGCCATCTTTTTCTACACCAGTAGTATGAATCCACCTTAAGGCTTACATGTCGATAGAAGGCTATGGCTGAGCCATCTAAAGCTAAGTAGCCATCTATGACCAACATGCCATCTTGTAGCCATAAATAGCTAGCTATCCATAACCTTATATCGACATGTAAACCTTAAAAGGATTGTGTCGATATAAGGCTTATTTTCCTGTTCATAGTGTGAACTGGTATGTTGGGTATAGGATCGGAGGGTATCCCAGGTTTCGGGTATTGCGGTTTTTGTGCTCCAATACCCAATACCTTACTTACAACTAACAGGGGGTCCGGCAGTCTGTCCGTACCAGACATGGGCAAAGGGGGCCTGATGGGCGGGGGGCTGGCCCTTAGGCTCTGGCCTACCCCCCTCAGCCGGCCGCTACCCCCCCCTCTCAGGAATTTTTTTGTCGAATTTTGTATAGAAAATTGTGATAAAAATATGCCTGGGTTAGGTGCAAATGAGCTCAGAATAGCTTATTTCATACATGTAACAGGGGGGGTCTGCCCCCCACCCGACTTAGGCCAGCCCCCCCCGGGACGCCCCCCCCCCCCCCCGAGACGATTTCACCGACCCCCCCCCCTCCGATTTTTCTGGCTAGTAAATTTTCGAGCAATTTTTTGCAATTTTTTACACTTTCACACACAAAAATTGCCAAAATCGCCTGCAAAACAGCACTTTTTAGCTGTATTTCAGCCCAAATTAGCGATTTTTGGCAATTTTTAGCCAAAAAATTGCGATTTTTCTCGATTTTTGAGCGTTTTTTAGTGCCCACCCCCTCGCCCCAAATTTTGGCTCAGACCCCCCCGGCCGGCGCCAGACCCCCCAACCCCCCCTCCCCCCATCGGCGGATGACCTGTTACATGTATGGCTTATTTTAACATATTTTAATGAAAAATAAGCCAAAAAACCTTGATTTTAGCCAAGAATCGGACTTTTTGGTTTACCACCCACCACTCAGCCCCCTCAGGCGCTCCTACCCCTCTCAGTAATTGAAAATTCTACCCCCCCTCAGCCGAAATGTTAGCCCATTTTTGGTCCGTACCCAACTTAGGCCGGACCCTCGATTGGAGCCCCCCTTCGATTTTTCTGGCAATTTTTTTAGCAAATTTTTACAATTATTATAGAATTTCATTGCCTAAAAATGTTAAAATCGTAATGTAAAACAGCACTTTTAGATGATGACCCCAAATTACCGATTTTTGACGTTTCGTATTCCAATATGGCGCTTTTCGAAAGTTTTTAGTGCCCAAGCCTGTCCCCTAGAATTTGGGTTCAGACCACCCACGGATTGGCGCCTAAATTTCCTTCCATTATCCGCGACATACAGTGGCGGCCAAAAGTTTGGACGCACCCCCAAAATTTTCAGTTTTCTGTTAATAACACCTGTTCTGTTTGCAGCTTGCGGATGAAGTTGCATGCTAAGTTTGTGCATAGTACCCCTGCATAACCTGAAACCATATGGTGTTCAGTCCCCCTCACGTTGCTGTGGTATGAATCAATTTTCGAAGGACCCCAGAAAAATGGGTGGACAAGAGTTTGGACGCACCTATGATTATCTTGATTTTTTGCTTTCCAGATGTCTTGTAGGGAACCTAGCGGCCGTTAATATGTGTAGCTGCTATTTAGTCTTCTTTTTATTGCAGTTTGGAGGGTGGCTCAGTCCAACCAACTTATTCATCTAAAGTGGGTTCTGGTGCTTGAGCTGAGACACAGTGGTCTCTCTAATCTCAGATAGCCTGACAAGTCGGGCGTTCCGGAAATAGGTGTTCATTCTGCCTTAGTCCTCCTCTCTGAAACCGGTTCAAACGTCAATTGGAAACGGACCAGTCGACCGAAATCGCATACAACATGGCAGGAATGGGTCCTTGTGACGAGATGTCTAGTTGATCGGCATAAGACTGCTCATAAGGTAACGGAGCAAATCGAGGCTGCGTGTGGTCAAAGCATCTCTGCATGAACCCCGCACTGAATTCTACTGCGAAAAGGGTTGAGTTGTTACATCGCAAGGAAAAAAACACCTATCAACTTTTGTGACCGCAAAAACGGTTCCTGTGGGCAAAGGCCCACTTACATTGAATCATTGTAGATTGGTTCCAAGGTTTTCTGGAGGGACGAAAAGAAGTGGAATCGGTGCGGAAGCGATGGCCGGCTATATGTCAAGCCGTTTGCGGGCGAGGAATTCCGACCAGACTGTGCAGAGCATTGTAAAGTGGGTAGGCGGTAGCATTATGATGTGGACTTCTTTCCCATTGAAAGGCCCAGGGCCCATTTGTTGTATCCATAGGATCATGGCTAAAACCGTCTACACCAACATGTAGGTAGACATCATGCTCTCATATCTAGAACAGAACCTCGGCTGAATTGGCTGCTTCAACAGGATAATGACCCCCAAACACACGGCAAGGTCAGTCAAACAGTGGTTCGCTAACTACAAAGTCGCAGTTTTTTACCGGCCTGCTCAGTCACCTGACCTGAATCCAATCGAAAATTAGTGGAGATATGTCCAGAGAGACGTTATCAGTAAAGCACCCCTAGATCTGTCCGATCTGGAAACTGCCATCACCGAATTTTTGCTTTGTATTCCCCAGTCTGTGTGCCAGAAACTAATCAACTCTAAGCCCAATCGCTGTGCAGTTTTGGTCAAGTCTTGTGGCTTCCTAACAAAGTGCTAGTCGCCTAAATACATGTTTCAATCTTGCTTGTTCTCTATTGTTGCAGGTTGCTCCGTTTTTTTAAAAAATCAGTTGGTGCGTCCAAACTTTTGTCCACCAATTTTTCTGGGGTCTTTGGAAAATGGATTCATACTACAGCAACGTGAGGGGGACCGAAGACCATATGGTTTCAGGTTATGCAGGGCTACTATGCACAAACTTAGCACACAACTTCATCCGCAAACTGCTAACACAACAGGTGTTATTAACGGAAAACTGAAAATTTTGGGGGTGCGTCCAAACTTTTGGCCGCCACTGTACATGGCGGATAATTGAGAGGTCCGATTCTACCCACCCGCCATCAAACCCAACGTTTAGCCAAGGTTTTAGGCTTAGAATTAGGTTCAGGCTTAGAGGCAACTTTTTTAAAGAAATCTCCGGCATGCGGCGGATAATGGGAGGATATTTATACGCGCAAGTCCCCCCGGCCGGCGTCAGAGACCCCTCTAACTCATTAACCATTCCGCGGATGACCTGTTAGATATACCTATGGATGGGCGGAACCAAAAACAACCATGTTAATGTTTCAAAACATACAGATCTAGTTGTCTTAATTCGAAATGATGGTACTATCCATACATGTGCATGGTCGGCGGCTCAGGGAGGGACGGCCAGGTCTCCGTGTGTAGTTGCCTGGACAAAGGTGCAAATTTTCGGTGGGAAATTCAAATTTTGGCGGGAAATTTGAATTTTCGCCCAACATTTTGGAGAGAAATTTGAATTTTGTCCAAAATTTTGGCTAAAAATTCGAAATTTTCGGTTAAAATTCAAAAATTTGCGGTAAAAATCAAATTTTCAACAAAAAATTGCCAAAAAACCACTTTTCTGATAGAAGCATTGCCAAAAAATCGAAATTTTCTGGAAAATTTGAAAAATATTCGGGTTTGGTGCGTAGTTGCCTGGAGGAAGGGTGCGTAGTTGCGTAGTTGCCAAAATTGATTTCTGTGGCTTAAAAACGCATCTGGAGGCTTTCTAGCAGTCTCTAGCAACGTTTGGTAGATTTTCATTTTCGTCCCCCCCCTGGGCACCCCCCATGCACATGTATGGTACTATCGATCCTATGGACCAGACGTGGGCAAAGGGGGGGCTGAGGGGGTTGGCTCCCCATCAGGCTCTGATCTACCCCCCCATCAGCCGGCCGCTACCCCCATCAGGAATTTTTGGGAAGAATTTTGTATAGAAAATTATGATAAAAATATGCCTGGAATAGGCGTAAATGAGCTCAGAATAGCTAATTTTAACTTATTTTAATGAAAAATAAGCCAAAAAACCCTGATTTTCGCCAAAAATCGGACTTCTTGGCTTACCACCCCCTCAGCCCCCCATCAAAACTTGACCAAACTGGCTAAAATTTGAAACAAAGGTGCAAACATAGGGGTAATTTTGTGTGTTTTAAGAGTCAGTTCGCGAGAGAATCGACCCTGCTATGTGCAAGTTGAAAAATCGGCCATCGTGAAAACTTAGCCCTGGGACCTCCGGTTTGGGGAAGTTGTACCTAACGATGACTTGTGCTAAACCTGAAGAGCACAGCCCTCTAGGTGCCCTGGTCCGGCAGAGCCAGCCCTCGGAAGCAGGGTGGGCAACCATCAAAATCGGACTGTCAATAGGTCATGTTTGACTGAGTGTCACTTGCGATCCAAAGCAGCTAGAACGTTGTGCTTGGTGCCAAACGAATCGTCATGACATGGGCTTTCGTTTGCCGCATAAGTAGTACTGTTTGGCTGTTTCGTTCTCTAACCACGACATCGAATGTGAAAAAAACCGCAAAAAAATTTCATGGTGAAGTTCACTAAATTTGATTTTTCTCGAAAATAAAAAAAGTTACCCTCGGGATTTTTTTATATTTTATAGCCCTGTGAATTGCGCTTCTAACGGTGTATAGAAAGTGGCAAAAACGCATGCCTCTGCATATCAAATTTCTACTCAAAGTTCAAAGATAACCAAAAATTCGCTTATTTACCACTATTTTAAACATGTATCCCATGCCTGCCTATGTATGTATGTATGTATGTATGTATGTATGTATGTATGTATGTATGTATGTATGTATGTATGTATGTATGTATGTATGTATGTATGTATGTATGTATGTATGTATGTATGTATGTATGTATGTATGTATGTATGTATGTATGTATGTATGTATGTATGTATTGAAAGAACTTTGTATATAACCCGTCCGTCTAGTCTGTATAGTCATTGTTGTTTTGTTGGAAAAGCTCTCAGTTGTTTCATTTGGTCCCTCATAGACCCGGGATTGAATTTTTGTGTTGTGTTTCGCGTGTCCCAACCCACTCACTCACTCACCCTCATGTCTCAAGTTCTACTGTTCCGATGCTCACTCCGATACCATCCTCTCAACTCATCTCAACCCCATCATGTGCACCCTCATCTATTCTCCGTTTGTTCACCTCACTCAACCCCACCGCATGCAGCCTCCTCGATTCCTGTTCAACCGCGTCTCTGTCTCCCGACTCCACCCCATTTCTCCGTCTGCGGGCAGGATCAGGGTCGCCGCAAAGCGTTTCTCCCATGGTTTCTCTCGTCTTCACTCATCACCCCGATGCTCAGCTTCACTCATCACCGCCTCTTTCGTCACCCCATGCTCAAGTCCCGTGCTCAAGTTCATTCGTTCCCAGTTCTCGAGGTTCCCGCTCTCCTACTTTTGTGTTTCCGGATGATCGTCAGGCGCAGATGTAGCCCCGATTCGACCACGACGCTCGTCCGAGGGGGAGTGATGAAAGAACTTTGTATATAACCCGTCCGTCTAGTCTGTATAGTCATTGTTGTTTTGTTGGCAAAGCTCTCAGTTGTTTCAGTATGTATGTATGTATGTATGTATGTATGTATGTATGTATGTATGTATGTATGTATGTATGTATGTATGTATGTATGTATGTATTTCAAACTTGCTGTCTATCATAAAGTTATACATATATTTTTGAAACCATCAATGTACTGAAGGCACACATTGGCACTCACACTGGTCAGACATTTCACAATGGCTCGATAACGTTAAACCAAGTATTCCAGGTTAAAGCAGGTCTCACATCGTAGTAATAATAGTAGATGTGGCTGTTCTTGCAAATTGTGGTCTGATAGATTGCTTCAATAAACCTAGAATGATTTAGTGTAATGAACTATGATTGAAAACCAAAGCAGTTTTTGGTAGTGATAACATACCATGCATCCCAGTCTTCATAATCATCAGATTGTTGGGTTACGAATATCTGTAACTTTCTGATTTGTCCAATGTCAAAGTCATTAAGTGTAATGGTGTGGTTTGATGATGGTAAAATATAGTACGGCAGTGCGGCGACAGCCTACCTCAGACTCAGAACATTTCCTCTTCCTTCTGTGCCTTCTAGAGTAATGTATCTTTTATGCTGCCAAAATGATACTCCAGCCCAATGAGCTGACCCAGTCAGTATTGAAACGATATGTTGACCTGTGTAGAAATGATTGATTTGTATATAACCTGTATGTGCACATTGCACAGAACTTACATTTTGATCTGATCTTTGCCCTGGCAGTATAATCCGACATGTTCTTGTAAATAAACATAGGCTGTAGCTGAGGAACTTGAACTGGTGACTTCCAAAACCATTGGTTCACTGTGAATGAATAAGTGAGATTTGGCGTTTTGATTACTGCATATTGCAGAAACAAGGCATCCATAGACAAGAAAAACTTTACAGTCACATGAACGATCTGAAGCAAAGCTCAGAGAAATGAAGGAATTATGTACTCAAACTGTCTAACCATGATCTAAAACTGTCTATTTTATGATCAGAATATCTTTTAAAAGCCATTTTTAGAACGCCAATTTCTCAAAATTTTCTCGCCCTTGTTGGGCAGGGGCCCAACCAGGCAACTTAAAAAATTTACAACCCCCCTTTAGCAAAATCCTGGACACGCCATTGATGTAGCTTAGTTTGGTCATTTCTCACTATGAAATTCATTATCAGTTTCTAATGAATCAACTTCCTACTAAGCATAATTATACATACATACATACATACATACATACATACATACATACATACATACATACATACATACATACATACATACATACATACATAGATACATACATACATACATACATACATACATACATACATACATACATACATACATACATACATACATACATACATACATACATACATACATACATACATACATACATACATAGGCATGGGATACATGCTTAAACAGTGATAAATAAGCGAATTTTTGGTTATCTTTGAACTTTGAGTGGAAATTTGATATGCAGAGGCATGCGTTTTTGCCACTTTCTATACACCGTTAGAAGCGCAATTCACAGGGCTATAAAATATAAAAAAATCCCGAGGGTAACTTTTTTTATTTTCGAGAAAAATCAAATTTAGTGAACTTCACCATGAAATTTTTTTGCGGATTTTTTCACATTCGATGTCGTGGTTAGAGAACGAAACAGCGAAACAGTACTACTTATGCGGCAAACGAAAGCCCATGTCATGACGATTCGTTTGGCACCAAGCACAACGTTCTAGCTGCTTTGGATCGCAAGTGACACTCAGTCAAACATGACCTATTGACAGTCCGATTTTGATGGTTGCCCACCCTGCTTCCGAGGGCTGGCTCTGCCGGACCAGGGAACCTAGAGGGCTGTGCTCTTCAGGTTTAGCACAAGTCATCGTTAGGTACAACTTCCCAAAACCGGAGGTCCCAGGCCTGAGTTCGATTTTTCGACTTGCACATAGCTGTGAAGAACAAGGGTCGATTCTCTCGCGAACTGACTCTTAAAGTTTGGTGTATGAAGCTTGACTCAACCCTGAGAAATTCGAAAACACAACACATTTGTTAATTTCAGTGCCTATGATGATGGAAATAGCGTTGAAAACGGAAACTTTTCTTTTTGTTGTCTTTTCTGCAAATGTTCGTGAAACGACCTGAAATTTGGAGAAGCTCTGCAGAACTGTTGCATATTTTGTGTTAAAATTTCATGTATTGAGATTGAGACAGCCTTGAGAAAACGACAGATTGTCAGGTTAATTCGTTTTAAGCCTGTTCCCATAATCATAGACACTGAAATTATCAAAGTTCATGTATTTTTGAATTTCTCAGGATTAAGTCAAGCTTGCTGCACCAAACTTTAACACACAAAATTTCCCATATTTTGGCACCTATGTTTCATATTTTAGCCAGTTTGGTCAAAATTTGCAGAACTGGCAGCAAAAAGAGATGTGCCCATTTTTAGACACCCTGTCTATAGGGTAAACCGGGGGGGGCTACTTTGAACGAATAACGTTTTTTTGAAATTTCAAGCGTACAGATTCAGGTCTTTAGGCAAGCCAGGATGACCATTTATAATGCAATCGAAAGCTTGAAGTGTGCTCTTCAAAATGATGTCAGATAGAATGTTGTACGCTCAACCAAAGATGAGTGTGACCAAGTTTTTTTAAAAAACACATGGGTGTTCAAAGTAGCCCCCGATGTGGGGCTACTTTGAACACCGTGTTTAAAATTAATTCTGTCAGATAAGATAGGCAAAGGGGCATACATGTTATACGTCCGGGCCGGCCTGAGGGAGGAGGTAAGGGGGCCCTCCGTCTGGAGGGCGTTCAGGGGCGGTTTCGCTCAGGAAAGGGGTACAAAATTTCATAAATCTCAAAAAACGCCTGGAAATGGGTTTTAGCACGTTTTATAGGCTAAAAATCGCTAATTTAAGCTGAAAAATAGCGTTTTTCTGCTAAAAAACAAACAAAATACAACAGAAAGGGTCTCTAAAAACACCGATTTCTCTTAAATGACAGCAGCGGAAACACTAAATTCAGTTACATAAGGCATTCTAAGCGAATTTTAAGCTTGAATTTGTGATTCCTATGCTAGTTTGTTAGACTGGAGTGGTGTGGAGAGTTGTACTGGAGTGGAGCCGCTTCTAATATTTGTATGTTGGGCTGGGAAGGTCTTCCTAATTTTTTTCCTTGGGGTGTAGGGTAGGGAGGGGTGAGGGGTTAACGTTTCCATCTGAATGGTAACCACCAAACGCCCTAACCACAGAAGCCGAGAATATGCAGAGAAGACAAGGAAATCAGATTTATAAGGGTGTTCAAAGTAGCCCCTTCTCTTCTTCACAGCATAGAAAAAGTTCAGTATGAAATGGCCAGACGATAAGCACACTATTGTAAAGAGAACGGTCTGGGGAGCAAAACAGTGTAAAACTTGACTACTTTGGGACATTGGAACCTAAAGTTTTCTCGTCGTAAAGTTTTCGGCCGTTAAGATACCGATATTTTCAAGCAACATAGCACTGGCTAACAGCAACAGATCCCTTACTATTATTTGGTAGGGTCGTGTACTTGGAGTATTTGGCGATAAACTAGCGCAACCATAGGCCAAAAAGCGAACCGCGAGCGCCATGCGGCGCAAAAAAGGCGCAAAACTCACGCCTGTTCAAAGTTGCCCCGCTGTTCAAAGTTACCCCGGTTTACCCTACTGAGTAAGTTAAGTTGGTATGGTATCTTACGAGATTCAATCCGCTGAGGCGGCACGGCCATTAGTGTAAATCATAGGAAGACAGAAATACAGTTCAGTCGGTTGAGTGGAAGGACAGTGAGCAGTCTTCCTCTTTCTTTTATCAGCTTTCCTTTCTTCCTTCTTTAACAACCGTCCATTTTTGGGTAACAACGAATCGGAGCGTCGGGCGCTCCGGAGCGCCCGGAGCGTCCGGGAGCCAGACCATGGACGACTAAAAACCACTGGACACGAATCGACCCCACGCCCGTTTCCACAGTAGGCCTACTTTCAAAGGGCCGTATCTTTGGAACCGTTCGACCTACAATCAATATAAATACATCTTTAGAATCGCCAACGTGTGAGGACTCCGATTCCGTGCTCAAATCGCTTCCATAGCGACCACATAAAAAGTTCGTTTTTTTCCATGGCGCAAATTAGGATTACCAAGCAACGTTGCGCAGATTAGAATGCAAATTCAACCAGAGCTCAAGCCCCTCTACAACTTTGGTCATGAAGCCCAAAGCGCTCCGACGCATCCGTAAGAAGTTATTCGCAAAAATCTATATATTCATTGAACTTAGAAACGGGCTGTAGTAATCCTGATGTTATCGATTTTTGGCGTGTCTGCTGCAGCGCCTTGCCTGGTCTGGTCAGTGTTCGCGTGTGTGAGTGCGTGTGCGGGTGTTAGCGTACGCCAAGCTGCTGTTGATCTGTTGGTTGTTGTCCGCACCCCCTACCCATGCACGCCCCTCCCTGCTTATGCCTACCTATGTGCTAGTTTGTTTCTTACTTATTGATATTTGCTTCCTAATTGCTTTATTTGCTACTAGTATCTGCTGAGTCGCGTCGTTAGCTCAGTGGTTGGTTACTCGATCCCTTGAGTCACGGCGGCCCCTGCATCTCTAGCGGTTGTAGTGGATTCGAAACCAGTCTGACTGGAATTAGATGACGCAAAGCCCAACCCAGGCCACCGAAAACTGGTGACAGCGAGTAGGTAAATGGGTACCACCGTTCGGGTGGGAAGCTAAAGGGTGTTTGTGCGCAAGGCCGGTCCCCTGGCCACAGAATGCTTAGGCACTCCTCTCGCAAAAACCGATACAGGTGGTGTCAGGGCCACCTGCAACGCCTTACGCACGTCTAAGTGCAACTAGGCATGCGAGTACTTTAGTTCGATGTTTGTTTCAAACTTTTGCTAAACTTTCGTATTCAGAACCCCGCCTATGCCAGGATGCCTATAAGTCGGGTTCGGGTGGGGGCAGGCAGACCCCCTGTTACATGTATGAACCAACTCATGTTTGTGTCAGATACTAATCGATACTAACGATCGTGTCTTAAAGGATCCACTGCCAGACATTGTGCTTCATGCAAGGAACTTCTTGACGCAGATCAAAGTGAATCTGAGCTGCCTCCCCTTGAAATTGATGGATACTCTGAAAACATTAGCATGTTTCTCAGCGAAATTAATCCTGGTGGCTTATTTGACCCGAGTGCTGCCCCTTTTGGAATCTGTCTGAAGGCCTGGTTGGTGTTTTCTTGCATTCAAAGCGACCCCAGTCTCAAGAACAAGTTCCTTCACTGCGATTTCCCCGGCCATTGTTCGTTGAAACCATACATGTAACAGCTCCGGGCCCACCTGGGGGGAGGGGTAGAGGGAGTTTCGCCCAGAAGGGGGTCCAAAATTCACAAAGCTCGAAAACGTTTTTTCAGTAAGGATGCTAAAACGCTAAAAATCGCTATTTGAAGATGCCAAATAGCGTTTTAGAGCTAAAAACAAGCAAAAAATAACAAAATTGGCTTCCAAAAACCCCGATTTCTTTTGCAGTGGAAAAGCCCAATTCGGTTTCCAAAATGCTTTTCGAGCGAATTTTAAGCTAAAAATTTGTGATTTCTGAGCCGGTTTGTTAGTACTGGAGCCACTACTGGTACTGTACTTGTATTTTTGGGTCGGGTAGAGGGGTCTCTTAACCTCTCTCGCGGGGGGTCGGGGTGAGGGGGTTGGCCTTTCCAGCAGGCAGTAACCGCCCCCCAAATCCCCTAGCACATGTATGGTTGAAACCGTCTTGTTGCTGTTAGAAGAGGATTCCCAGTTGCTGGACATTCTCGTGTCTGAGCTTTCCTGTCTGGCAGAGTCACTCGTTCGCCCGAATTCTTGACTAAATTTTTTCAACTGCATGTGCAAAAACCTGGTCAAGAAGTTCACTATTTCTGGTGTTAAGCCCAGTGCGCAAGCCAAGTTTGGACGTAGTCGCTGACAGTAGGGAAAGATGCCTTTAAAATTCTCTAAAATTTTGGTCCTGCTTTCATGGTACAGTGTCTGAGCTGTTATTTATGGTATTTCTGTGGTGATATAAAGTATGTTTCCTGAAAATATACTGGGTGTTGCTCGACAATTGCTTCGTTATTGAGACCCTGCGCTGTTGTATTGGCAGTCTGCTTCGAAATCACTCCAATTGGCGCACACATAGTGATTACTACAGCAATTTTCTAAGTTCAATGAATTTATAGTTTTTTGCGAATAACTTCTTACGGATGCGTCGGAGGGTTTTGGGCTTCATGACCAAAGTTGTAGAGGGGCTTGAGCTCTGGTTGAATTTGCATTCTAATCTGCGCAACGTTGCTTGGTAATCCTAATTTGCGCCATGGAAAAAAATGAACCTTTTATGTGGTCGCTATGGAAGCGATTTGAGCACGGAATCGGAGTCCTCACGCATTGGCGATTCTAAAGATGTATTTATATTGATTGTAGGTCGAACGGTTCCAAAGATACGGCCCTTTGAAAGTAGGCCTACTGTGGAAACGGGCGTTCGGGTCGATTCGTGTCCAGTGGTTTTTAGTCGTCCATGGCCAGACGCACGCCGAAATCCCGTAGCTGCGGGCGTCGTTTCTGTTAATGCACAAATGAGTGTATTTAAGCGGGGAAATTAGCAAAAATTGTTATTTGATTACGCTTACAAGCAATGCAACCTGCGGAAATGAAAACAATAAAAATAAATTAACAGGCAGAGGCAGCAGCATGTTAAACTTAACTGAAATTTCGGGAAAAGTGGAAAACTAGGTTAACAAATTCGGTTCTTGAAAGGCTGAAGCACTGTCGATGCCATGCTCGGTTTTGCAAGTGTTGTAATTGCAGGATATGATGCAGTTAACCTGCCTGGAAACGTTGGTGCAATTTTCTTTTATGTTTGTAAAAACTTTTGGTTCATGCATTCACGACCGGATGTTTCTGAACGCCATTTCAAAGATGCAATTGTCTCAAGTAGGTGAAATAGGCAATCGTCTTTTCTAGTCAGGCACTTTAACGCCGTTTATGGTACCGACACCATATAAGGTGCCGGTACCTAGGGTAGTGGTACCATATATGGTGCCCCCACCTTCAGGGCCTGTAGTGGTACCATATGTGGTACCGGCACCCATGGTCATGGGTAGGGGTACCATATACGGTGACGGTGCCATATATGGTACCGGCACCTTATATGGTGTTGGTACCATAAACGGCGTTAAGTGCCTGACTAGAAAAGTCGATTACCTATTTCACCTACTTGAGACAATTGTATCTTTGAAATGGCGTTCAGGAACATCCGGTCATGAATGCATGAACCAAAAGTTTTTACAAACATAAAAGAAAATGGCACCAACGTTTCCATCCAGGCAGGTTACTGGATCATATCCTGCAATTACAACATTTGCAAAACCGAGCATGGCATCGACAGTGCTTCAGCCTTTCAAGAACCCAAATTGTTAACCTAGTTTTCCACTTTTCCCGAAATTTCAGTTAATTTCAACATGCTGCTGCCTGTTAATTTATTTTTATTGTTTTCATTTCCGCAGGTTGCATTGCATGTAAGCGTAATAAAACAACAATTTTTGCTAATTTCCCCGCTTAAATACACTCATTTGTGCATTAACAGAAACGACGCCCGCAGCTACGGGATTTCGGGGTGCGTCTGGCTCCCGGACGCTCCGGGCGCTCCGGAGCGCCCGACGCTCCGATTCGTTGTTACCCCATTTTTGTTCTTTTCGGTGCGCGGCGTTGTACTAATCTGTTCGCCCTTAAAAATGTAAGCTGATAAATGTGACGCAAATATGATTTTGGTTACCAAGGTATAAACAATCCCGAAAAACTTACTTATACACCACATTGCCAATACTTGCTCAGCTTGGCCAAAATCAAAATCATAGTTCATGAACCGGTGGCGTCGTTGGCTCAGTGGTTAGCTCGCTGCCTTGAGTCACGGCGGTTCCTGCATCGCCAGTGCTTGTTCGTGGGTTCGAAACCTGTCGAGTCGATGGGAAGTAGTGGACACAAAGCCCAACCCAGGCCATCGAAACTCAGCAAAGACAAGTAGATAAATGAGAACCAAATCTGTGATGTCTTGCACACACCGACGGAAAAGGGAAGGTTTGTTAGGCTGCCGGACCTTGTTTGTTTTCCTGCTCTATAGCAGTTGGCTACTCCTAGTGCAAAAGGACAAAACGTCAAAACAACAGATGCAATTATTAGTATCATTATGGAAAATGTATAAAAAATAGATTTTGTATTTTTGATAAGAAAGCAAATTACTATGTGGTTGTGGTGTTGCTATACTACCGATAACTTTTTCTTGATTGGCGCAAACTAATTACTGATGAAATTTTAAAGATTTTTATCATTATTACATCAGCCGCCGCTACCCCTTCAGGATGTGAAAATTTACCACCAACGCAGCCGAAATGCTAGCCCATGTACGTAGATACAAACGTGAACCATAAGGCATACGAATGTGAAACTACCTGTACAGTTAAAAATGAACTTCCAAACGAACAAGGTTTCAAGTAAACAATAAACAATGAAGAAATTTGAAATTAAACAGTGAAGTGAGCGAATGCTACTTTCTTCCGAAATCAGATACGAAATGATATTTAGTATATGTAACAGGTCCGGACTACGGTTGGACGCATATATGCAATATGCAATATCAAACAATGCATATATGCATGGTTTTTGGCATGCATGTATGTATATGCAATATCAAATGCATGCAATATTCCAATATGCAATAGTCATATGCAAATTGACCCTGATATCAAAATTTTGCATATTTTTAGTTTGCATATTTTTGTCAAAGGTGTCGCTGACTTTTCGTGCTGTATACTTATGCTCTGAAGAACCTTAAACGATTCAAATACCGTATGTAGTTGTTTTATCTATACGGCGACGAGAAATCCATAAAGTACTCGTCAAAACAGTACAAGTTTTAAAGAGGGCTAGTTTGGCCGATTTCTGGTTTTCAGCTGAGCGAATTGCGAATTTCTGCAAGCACCTCATTGCTTCATAAATATCTGCAGTTTTTAGCAGAATTGTTCAAACTTCAAAAAATAAGGTGGCACAATTAGCATCCCAGAACAGCCAAACAGATTGGATTCCTGAGTTTGGAATAGTCGCCACGTTTTTGCTAATTTTTTTTCAAACTAAACATAAAATATCTAAAATAAAAAATCCCTTGATTCAGGCAGTTTATACTGTATATCTGTACTTTACAGATATCAAAGCTTCCTCATTCCACTTTACAGAATGGCGATGAATGGCTTGAGGCAGACATGGGCCAGCATTTCGGCTGAGAGGGGTAGAATGTTCACTTCCGGAGGGGGTCGTAGGAGCACCTGAGGGGGGTTGAGGGGTGGTAAGTCAAAAAGTCCGATTTTTGGTTAAATCAAGGTTTTTCGCATATTTTTCATTAAAATAAGTCAATATTAGCTATTCCGAGCTCATTTACACCTAATGCAGCCATATTTTTATCATAATTTTCTATACAAAATTCTTCCAAAAAATTCCTGAGGGTGGTAGCGGCCGGCTGACGGGGGAGGTCAGAACCTAGGGCCCCTCAGCCCCCCTTTGCCCATGTCTGGCTTGAGACCCTAAACTCAAGTCGCAAGTAATAGAAATCTCAACTGAGACTTTTCAGATTCAGAACTTGTTAGTTTGTAAAACTAGGACAGCACTACAAACGGTTAGGTGTACCACATTAGAGAGAACTAATCTGAACATGCAAACAGTAATCTAGCCAAAAATCTGGAATGTCAACCAGTTTTAACCAAAAATTACGAAATGAGCTGGTCTTTCATGCCAAACTGTGTTTCTCCTCTTGTTTTTTTTCCAGATGAGGTCTGCATCTGTAAGATGGGTATGCCTAATAACTGCTAAAGATTGCGTAGACATTCCGACCAAACTCGAAAATGCTTGGAAAACGTCCAGTTATCGATTTCAGGCAATTTTGATAAAATATGCAAATATGCAAAAAATATGCACATATTTCATTTTTGCACGCATATGATATATGCAATATCAATATGCACTGGAGATTGCATGCATATACTCATATGCAATATCATATGCATCCCAAAAATCCAATATCATCCAACCATAGTCCGGACTGATGGATTGGTATTTGGGTTTGTTTAACAGATCAGAGTTCAGCAGTTTCGTCCACGGTCCGTTGTTGGCGTATTATGTAATACACACGCAATATGCACACGGAATGTTTGATAGTAAGAGGGGAGTCCGAATAAGGTTCAATAATCGTCACACACCTGGGAATGTCTTTTAGCTACTGTGGGAAACATATTAAGGGAAGCGCGTTTGCGCTTTCCCGGTGTAGTTATTGTTACCGCGGTCCATACTAAAAATTGTTTTCGTAGCATTCGAGGAGGGAGCAAATGCGCTTCTCTCATTATGTCGGAGTTTGACCAAATTTGAAAAAAAAAGTGCCAAAAAAGGGTATTTTTTCGGCCATACTTTTTAGCGTAACTTTTGTGTTTGTGGACCGATTCCTCTAATATTTGCAGGCATTGTAATTTGAAGTTTTTCCTATCTTCTGCTGAAGATTTGAGCGAAATTAGTTGATTCGTTTTCGAGCAGTGATCATTTGAAAAAATGCTCTCGAGGGAGGGGGGCTGGCGAAAAAACAAAATGGTGGTTTTCGGCGTTTTTAAGGTACTTCTCGCGGTAACATAGTAACGTGTTATACATCAAAAGTTTGCAAAAATTCTGAATTTTCTATTGGTACAGTCGGTTTTTTGATATTTTTTTTAGTTTTTTTTTTAAAAAATTTTTTAAATTTTTGAAAATTGCCAGTAAAACCAACTAATGGTTTAAAGGTCCCCATGGATCGGACCTGTTACGTTTTGTTAAGCAATGTGTGTAGTTTCATATTACGTGTGGTAGAATTGCATACTAATCCGGGATCAAAAGTTATGGCCGATTGAAGCACTAAAAATGGTCAAATTTTGGACACTTTTTTCGAAATTTTTTTTACTTTTTGATTTTTGAAGCGGGGAGGAGGGTTCCGCGAACTGGGGAAGGTCTGGAGCTCTGGGACTTTTACGTTTTGTTAAGGAATGATTGTAGTTTGAAACTAAGGGTGCAGACGTTTTTCCGACTCCGGGATCAAAAGTTATGAAACATTGAAAAATAGTAAGAGTAGATTTTTCTTGGTTATGAGACCCTGTGTTCAGGACATGATAATCTGGGTAAGAAGTTTTGCGATTTGGCTCAAAATTTGTGTCAGGATGTAAGGACACAATATAAACAAGATTTTAACATTTTTGGGCGAAAATTCGAAAAAATAATTTTTTGGACTTTTTGCCGTATTTAGCTCATAACTGTAGTAAAAGTAAACGTACAAAGGTGGGGATTGCATATTATGAATGAGAAAAGGCTGTTCTTTCCAACGGTACACAGCAAGCTGCGATCAGAAAGCTCTAAAGATATTTATGTCGGATTTTGGACAAAATTGAAGAAAATGCAAAAAACGCTATTTTTTGGCCTGTGCTTTTTAGCATAAGTTTTGTATTTCTGGACCGATTGCTCTAAGATTTGGAGACATTGTAGATTGAAGTTTTCTCTATCTTTTGGTGAAGATTTGAGTAAAATTCGTTCATTCGTTTTGGAGTACTTATCAATTGAAAAAATGCTGTCGAGGGAGCTGAGGAAGAAAGAAAATGGTAGTTTTCGGTGTTTGTGGAGTCCGTTTTTAGTTAAAAGGAAAACTATAAACAGGAGGATACAGTATTGGTTGACGAGATATTATAGCGATTGGAAACTACAGTATTAAGGGAAGCGCGTTTGCGCTGTTCAGTGTGGTTATTGGGTAGCGCGGCCCATACTAAATTGTTTTGGTAGCATTCGGGGAAGGAGCAAAACGGTTCTCTCATTATCCTCCTGCAACATACCGTCGTTTTTACCTATCGGTGGAAGAGGCTTCAGCCGATAGGATATGGTATCGGGGCAATTGGACGGGGAACAAAACCCGATAGGTGTCGGGTGAAGGATTTTTCAATTCAGCCGATAGGGCGGGGAATCTATTCAGCCGATAGCATACAATGTACCTATCCTATCGGTTTTCTCCCCCCGGTGGGATCAGTGATAGAGAGAAATAATAAAATAGAAATAAAATAAAAGGTAGAAATAAAACGTTCCTCTGCTGTAAGCATTTTACTGTATCTTCACTGTCTTTGTGAGAAGAATTGAGCTACTTATATGATTTGAATCATTGCGCCGTTGCCTATTAAGGTGTTTAGATTGCACAACGAATCGGAGCGTCGGGCGCTCGGAGCGCCCGGAGCGTCCGGGAGCCAGACGCACCCCGAAATCCCGTAGCTGCGGGCGTCGTTTCTGTTAATGCACAAATGAGTGTATTTAAGCGGGAAATTAACAAAAATTGTTGTTTTATTACGCTTACATGCAATGCAACCTGCGGAAATGAAAACAATAAAAATAAATTAACAGGCAGCAGCATGTTGAAATTAACTGAAATTTCGGGAAAAGTGGAAAACTAGGTTAACAATTTGGGTTCTTGAAAGGCTGAAGCACTGTCGATGCCATGCTCGGTTTTGCAAATGTTGTAATTGCGGATATGATCAAGTAACCTGCCTGGATGGAAACGTTGAGGGTGCCATTTTCTTTTATGTTGTAAAAACTTTGGTTCATGCATTCATGACCGGATGTTCCTGAACGCCATTTCAAAGATACAATTGTCTCAAGTAGGTGAAATAGGTAATCGACTTTTCTAGTCAGGCACTTAACGCCGTTTATGGTACCAACACCATGGGTGCCGGTACCATATATGGCACCGTCACCGTATATGGTACCCCTACCCATGACCATGGGTGCCGGTACCACATATGGTACCACTACGGAGCCCTGAAGGTGGGGCTGCAAGAAATATGGTACCACTACCCTGGGTACCGGCACCTTATATGGTGTCGGTACCATAAACGGCGTTAAAGTGCCTGATCTAGAAAAGACGGTTGCCTTATTTCACCTACTTGAGACAATTGCATCTTTGAAAGTGGCGTTCAAAAATCCGGTCATTAGTGCCATGAACCACAGACGTTCCAAAAATTTTTGCCACTCAACGTTTCCGAGCAGGTTAGCTGCATCATATCCTGCAGGTGCAAAACTCGGGCTTGTGAGCTGCTCAGCCTTTTGAATTTGTTTTCAACCTGAAGTTTTCCATAATTTCAGTTGCCAACATGCTGCTGCCTCTACCTGTTAATTTATTTTTGCTGTGTACTTTTTCGGCAGATTTTTTTTTTTTCTGAGCCCAACCTTGTTAACGTTTCTCCTCCCCACTATAATACACGCATTTGAGAAAGCCGACGCCCGCAGCTACGGGATTTCGAACATCTGAAAATGGGCGACTAAAAACCACTGGACACGAATCGACCAGAACGCCCGTTTCCACTGATGGCCTACTTTCAAAGGGCCGTATCTTTGGAGCCGTTCGACCTCCACAATCAATATAAATACATCTTTAGAATCGCCAATGCGTGAGGACTCCGATTCCGTGCTCAAATCGCTTCCATAGCGACCACATAAAGGTTCATTTTTTCCATGGCGCAAATTAGGATTACCAAGCAACGTTGCGCAGATTAGAATGCAAATTCAACCAGAGCTCAAGCCCCTCTACAACTTTGGTCATGAAGCCCAAAACCCTCCACGACGCATCCGTAAGAAGTTATTCGCAAAAAACTATAAATTCATTGAACTTAGAAAATTGCTGTAGTAATCACTATGTGTGCGCCAATTGGAGTGATTTCCGAAGCGGGCCCCTGCCAATACAACAGCGCAGGGTCTCAAAAGCCAAACAATTGTCGAGCAACACCCAGTATATTTTCAGGAAACATACTTTATATCACCACAGAAATACCATAAATAACAGCTCAGACACTGTACTCATACAAGCTTAAGGACCAAAATTTTAGAAAATTTTAAAAAAGGCATCTTTCCCTACTGTCAGCGACTACGTCCAAACTTGGCTTGCGCACTGGGCTTAACACCAGAAATAGTGAACTTCTTGACCAGGTTTTTGCACATGCAGTTGAAAAAATTTTAGTCAAGAATTCGGGCGAACGAGTGACTCTGCCAGACAGGGAAAGCTCAGACACGA
>JASANB010006503.1:0-14540 GCA_030248155.1 Sabatieria punctata
AGACTGGTGCTGCAGTCGTACTGGTTACCACAAAGTTATGTGTAACTGTTGGAGGTGACTGTTGGAAGGTTGGAGGCTGTGTTTGTACTATGCCTACAAAGTTATGTGTGACTGTTGGAGTATGACTGACGGAAGGCTGGTGCTACAGCTGTACTACAGTTACCACAAAGTTATGTGTGACTGTTGGAGTGTGACTGTTGGAAGACTGGTGCAGCTGTACTGGTTACTATGAAGTTATGTGTGACTGTTGGAGTGTGACTGTTGGAAGGTTGATACTGTGGCTGTACTGGTTACCACAAGGTTATGTGTGACTGTTGGAGTGTGACTGATGGAAGGCTTGTGCTGCAGCTGTACTGGTTACTACAAAGTTATGTGTGACTGTTGGAGTGTGACTGATGGAAGGCTGGTGCTGCAGCTGTATGGGTTACCACAAACTTGTGTGTGACTGTTGGAGTGTGACTGATTGAAGGCTTGTGCTACAGCTGTACTGGTTACCACAAAGTTATGTGTGACTGTTGGAGTGTGACTGATGGAAGGCTGGTGCTACAGCTGTACTGGTTACCACAAAGTTATGTGTGACTGTTGGAGTGTGACTGTTGGAAGGTTGATACTGTGGCTGTAGTGGTTACCACAAAGTTATGTGTGGCTGTTGGAGAATGACTGATGGCAGGCTGGTGCTACAGCTGCACTGGTTACCACAAAGTTATGTGTGACTGTTGGAATGTGACTGTTGGAAGACTGGTGCTGCAGCTGAACTGGTAACCACAAAGTTATGTGTGACTGTTGGAGTGTGACTGTTGGAAGGTTGATACTGTGGCTGTATTGGTTACCACAAAGTTATGGGGGTGTGACTGTTGGAAGACTGGTGCTGCAGCTGAACTGGTAACCACAAAGTTATGTGTGACTGTTGGAGTGTGACTGTTGGAAGGTTGCTACAGCTGTACTGGTTACCACAAAGTTGTGTGTGACTGTTGGAGTGTGACTGATGGAAGGCTGGTGCTACAGCTGCACTGGTTACCGCAAACTTGTGTGACTGTTGGAGTGTGACTGTTGGAAGGCAGTTGTTGACTTTGTGGTAACCAGTACAGCTGTAGCACAAGCTTTCCATCAGTCACACTCCAACAGCCACACATAACTTTGTTGTAACCAGTACAGCCATAAGTATCAACCTTCCAACAGTCACACTCCAACAGTCACACATAACTTTGTGGTGACAAGTACAGCTGCAGCACCAGCCTTCCATCAGTCACACTCCAACAGTCACACACAACTTTGCGGTAACCAGTACAGCCACAGTATCAACCTTGCAACAGTCACACTCCAGCAGTCACAGATAACTTTGTCATAACCAGTAAAGATGTAGCACCAGCCTTCCATCAGTCACACTGCAACAGTCACACATAACTTTGTGGTAACCTACAGCTGTAGCACCAGCCTTCCATCAGTCACACTCCAACAGTCACACATAACTTTGTGGTAACCATGTACTGCACAGTCTCAGTATCAACCTTCCAACAGTCACACTCCAACAGTCACACATAACTTTGTGGGGTGGCAGCGAGTACCGGTCGTGTAGCTTCTGAAGCAGCAGAGAATGGTCAACAGAGTCAAACGCTGCCTTTAGGTCAAAAAGACACCCACAGCCTTCTTCTGAGAGTCGATCATGGAAGAGCAGGTGTGGACATCTTTAGCTAGACAGTCCACTGTTGATCGTCACGATATAAATGAATAATGAATCTTTGACAGCACAAGTTGATAGTATCGCCACAGAATGGCATTAGTGTGTTTCTCACAGACTTTCGAAACAATCGACAGCTTGGCAATAGGCCGGTAGTCAGAAACAGCAGTGGGAGAGGGCTTCTCAGGAACAGGCACGAAGTGAGCGAAACGTTACTCTGAGGGAACAAAGCCGTCCGTGATTGAGCGTTTGAAAAGGACACAGAGGGACAGTGCCAGAACAGTGCAGCAGTTTCGAATAAGACTGCTGGGATGTTGTTTGGGCCTGAAGCCTTGTTTGCGGCCAGTTGGCTCAATTGTCGCTCTACAAACGCTAAGTTGCAGTGCTGTTCTGCAGTCTGATTAACCGGTTCGAAGACCGGCAACTGTTGTTGGCGTGACCAGACAGAGTCAAACCGGTCTGCGAACGCATTAGCCTTTTGTGTTGGTTCAGACACCACTGTTCCATCAGGTAGTACCAGGGGAAGCGACTTCTTAGACTTGACGCTCAGCAGATAGTAACTCTTCCAGAAGTCGTGACAGCCCTCACAGTTCAAGAACACATCAGCAACTACAGAACGTCTGGTCAAATAGAGCTCCCGTTTCAGCTGTCGACGTAGCCTCTTGAAACGAGAATGTTCAGTGGGACTTTGAGTGCGCTCCCAGGCCTTCCGTTCCAGGCAGCGGTTTTCTGTCTCACTAGTGACTGTATTTGAGCGGAAAAGCCTGAAATAACTGGGCGTTTTCTGGCCTGAGACAACTTCTTCGGCACGCACGAGTCAATCACATTCTGGAGAGCAGCTGACCAGTCAGACCAGGCAGAGAGCTGGTCCAGTCAGACCAGGCTGTCTGGAGCAGAGAGCACGAGGCCCACCAAATTTGCTTCCGCCAGAACACGTCGGAGGCGCTGCCAGCAAACATTGCGCCATTGGCGCACACGGTGACGGTGACGGAGGGCAGGCGAACGTTTAGGTCTAGCAGCACACAGAAAGCACCAAACCACCGCATGTTCCTTCTCAATAGGGGTGTCCAGACTGGAACTGCTTGTGATGTGTCATGCAGATCAAGATCAATTTTGCACCAACTGCTGCTGTTCAGACTGGTCACGACCAGGAGCCGAGTGTCAACTGAAACTGCTTGTGATGCATCATGAAGATCAAGATCTGTTTTTTGTTTCAACTGCTGCTGGTAAGACTTGTCAGGGGCCAAGCATCAACTGGAGCTGCTTGTGATGCATAATAGAGATCAAGATCTATTTTTGTTTCAACTGCTGCTGTTGAGACTTGTTGGGAGCGAAGTGTCAACTGAAACTGCTTGTGATGCATCATGAAGATCATGATCTGTTTTTGTTTCAACTGCTGCTGGTAAGACTTGTCAGGGGCCAAGCATCAAATGAAACTGCTTGTGATGCATCATGAAAGATCAAGATCTGTTTTGGTTCCATGCTGGTCAGGGGCCAAGCATCAACTGAAACTGCTGGTGCTGCATGATGAGAGAGGTTTTGGTTTAGGGGGAGTGGGGGGCAGCATCAACTGGGGGGGTGTGGAGAGCGATTCGATTTTTTTTTGTTGGGGGGGGTTGGGCTGGGAGCGAAGTGTCAACTGAAACTGCTTGTGTTGATTCATGAAGATCTGTATCTGTTTTTGTTTCAACTGCTGCTGGTAAGACTTGTCAGGGCCAAACCACAAACTGGAGCTGCTTGTGAGGCATCATGAAGATCAAGATCTGTTTTTGTTTCAGGGGGGACTGGGGGACATCAACTGAAACTGCTTGTGATGCATCATGAAGATCAAGATCTGTTTTTGTTTCAACTGCTGCTGGTAAGACTTGTCAGGGGCCAAGCATCAACTGGAGCTGCTTGTGATGCATAATAGAGATCAAGATCTATTGAGTGAGTTGTGGGAAGTGTCAACTGATTTTTGTTTCAACTGCTGGTGTTGCGTGGGGAGAGTGGGAAGAAGATGAAGATCATGATCTGTTGGATTTTGGGGGTTTCAACTGCTGCTGGTAAGACTTGTCAGGGGGATTTGAGTTTGATGCATCATGAAGATCAAGATCTGTTTTTGTTTCAACTGCTGCTGGTAAGACTTGTCAGGGGGTGGTCCAGCACTGGAACGAACTGCTGCTGGTAAGACTTGTCAGGGGCCAAGCATCAACTGAAACTGCTGTGATGCATAATAGAGATCAAGATCTATTTTTGTTTCAACTGCTGCTGTTGAGACTTGTTGGGGGGGGAATGTATTAAATTGTTGGTGTTAAAATATGTTTTGTTTTTGTTTGTTGTGCAGTCTTTCAACTGCTGCTGGTAAGACTTGTCAGGGGCCAAGCATCAGGGGGGTAGTTTTTTTGTTAGGGTGTTGGGAAGTGTCAACTGAAACTGCTTGTGATGCATCATGAAGATCATGATCTGTTTTTTGTTTCAACTGCTGCTGGTAAGACTTGTCAGGGGCCAAGCATCAACTGGAGCTGCTTGTGATGCATAATAGAGATCAAGATCTATTTTTGTTTCAACTGCTGCTGTTGAGACTTGTTGGGAGCGAAGTGTCAACTGAAACTGCTTGTAATGTGTAATCGAGATCAAGGCCAATTTTTGTTCCAACTGTTGCTGTTCAGACTGGTCAGGAGCTGTGTGTCAACAGAGCTGCTTGTGATGCATCATGGGGGTCATCAAAGACGCAATCAGAACAGCCAATCACGGTTTCCAGGGCAAAGCCACACCTGGCAACGGTAACAGGTCCATCTGGTTTAGGCTCTCTGTTTGTGAGCCTGGCACAGTCATTTCATAGCAGGGAACAAACAGTCGTTGTATACTTGAGCCATCGAAACGCACATTCCTGATAACGTTCAACAATTCGCTTAAAACCCTATTTGACTAAAAAATGTTGTAAGATTTATACAGTACGTATGTATCAATGTACAAATAAATGTGCTCAACGTTGTTGTTCAGCAGCAAAACAAACGCCATTGTGACGACTGAATTAACTAAAAATCGTTAATAACCGAACGTGTTCTCTCCGTTCATAATAGAGTTATCGTTTTGATCCATTCTTCTTTTTAAGGTCACAGATTCCGGCACAACGTTATCATCGTCAAAGTCGACTGGACCAGATTCAGGTGCCTGGATGTTGAGTTCTCGGTAGATGGTATCCAGGATCTGGGGTTTCACATAGCGCGACAGATCCAGAGACGGCATTCTCGACTTCAATTCCTCCACGTAACTGTGCGCCTGAAACTTGCTTTAGACTCTTGCACAGGGACAGGAAACAGTGCCTTTTTGAAATTGTTCTTTTTGACGTTATGTATGATGAGCACAGCATATATGTCGCCTAGTCTCACTGCTTGGTTCACTCCCGGTTCTTCAGCTAATGATTGAAGCTGCTGCATGGCATCCACCGGGTCCGCCTCATAAATGCTAGAAATATGGTTGAAAAGTCTTTTCCATCAAAATATAGTTGAAAGTAAGCAATAGAAAGCTCTTACGTTCGGATGTTAAGGAATTTCTTGATGAGACCGATCTTTTTATTCAGTTGATCGGCCATTTCCTGCGTTTGAATCACTTCTTTTCCCGCCGCTTTCGTCAAACACCGCAGCGCTTCTTGCAGAGCGCTGGAAGCTTTCTCGTAATCACGATAATCGTCAATTTCCACCTGAAATGGCAACGTGCTTGCTTTCTACCTACACTATTGTATAATAAGCGTACAGTACCTGTGCGCAAGATTCGTAGAAGCCAGCTAATCTTTCCGGTGCTTGACCTTTGGTATAGAAGTTGACGATTTTCTTCATAATTTCAGGGTTCTCCTTCCAATCGACCGTTTGTAAATAGTTGGCTGCCATAACGTAGATGTCCTTCGATCGTGCTGTATCGGCGAAGAACACAATCTTCTCAGTATCGCCGGATTTTAACAGCGCTCGCATGGCCTCAAATGAAGCTGCATTTATTGCTGGCCAAATCATTTGTGCCTCTGGTGTACGTAGTACCTCCGTTTTGCTGCCGGCTTGAGTGTATTTCTTGGCGGCAAAGTGGTAGAGTCCCTGTTGCATGCAACAGTCTGCTATCTGCTCCAACAGTCTGTGTCGGTCGGCTGTGTTCGGCACGGCTTCTGTAAGAACAGTACACTGAGTTTTTGAAGCCACTGACTACAGACAAGACTGCACCCTTGGTTGGCGTCAGTAATTCGGCAAGTTGATCGGTTATTGGCACATTCTTGTTCAGACAAAGGGCCACTGCTTCTCTGAACTGAAACAAAATTAAATATGGTAATTATAAGTCAGTAGATAGATGACACGCTAATAATTCTGGATTTTTTTCCATCTAGTTCTACAAACCGTCCTGCTTATGGGTGAGGGTCTTTAGAAAAGGATGAACCATTTTGGCGGGCGGTACAAGGTTTGTATCTTTCGGGAGATGAATTAATTTGGTGGTTTACCGGCTGTTTGTTACCTTTTTGGCGTAAGCTAACAGTTGCACAGCCTTGTCGTACTGCTGATTCTGGGTGAAGAATTCGGCGCATCGCTCGAGCACCCGAGGATCGGAGCTTTCGTCCAAATCAGAGGCAATCAAATCCAAGGCCGAAAACTGTTCCGTGCGAAAGGCCAAATCGAGTGCACGACCAAACATTCCAGCCTATGAACGCAAGTTGTCTATCGTCTACATATAACAAAAACCTCAGGCTTCTATTACTTTGTGGTAGAGCATGACCGCTTTGTCCGCTTGTCCTGGCTTGTTTTCATAGAATTTAGCTGCTTCAATCATGTCTCCTTCACTACTCATCAACGACAAGTGAGCTATCTTGTCTTCAAGTCCATGTTCCTAAAACCTTTTCATCCATTACGTACTCTACGTATCTGCCATGCCATTTGCTATTAACACACTTTAGCAAGGCGAATGGCGCTGCTGTAGGCGTGGGCCTTAGAAAAGAAGTGCACAGCAGCTGAGATCTGGCCATTGTTTTCGTACTGTCTGGCCAGATGGTAGCAAGCTGCCTTGTCACCACTCTCGTTGGCTACTGACGCTGCCTAAACTTTGGATTTGTACTTGCCGCCGATTACGGTATCTCTCGATGCCTGATCTATGTCACCCAGATAGCAGCATATTCTGACCACTGACAGAAAGTCGCCCGATGATCTGTAGTAACCCCTGGCTGCCTCCATCTCCCCTAGACTTTCCAGGTACTGAGCCCACCACTTTTGTAGATACCTAAAGTACAGTACATTGCAGTCCGTCTACATTGATTTAGGTCATACGCATCCTTCTTCTTCTTCACGTACTGTTCCAGAACCATCGGGTCATCGAAAAGCATGCGAGGAATTTCGAATCTGTGAGTGTCTGATTTTTCGTAACTAAATTCTATTTGTTCCTTTCCTTCTTTCTTCCTTCTTTCAACAAAACTTGCTTGTCAATGGCTCCTTCGATAGCGCCAATCGATTCCAGGTGTCCGGCGTAGTTGTAGTGCGTGTTTCGCAGATGAATCCTGTCTTGCTTCTGCGCTATTTCGAACGCCTAAACAGACCGGATTGGGTGGGGTAATTCTTTCTAACAGTCCTCACTTACAAGTTTCCATTGATTGGTTGTTTGCAACAGTCGATTCAACAGATCGAACCGACTGCAGCTTCTGTACAGTGTAGCTGCGTCTTCCTAAGATACTCCAAGGTTTGCGAGTGTTTGCAAAGTTGACCGGAGTTATACCACCAGGCCAAGATGTATTGCCAAAGTAGCCACTTTGACCTCGGCTTCCTTTTCTGTGTTCATGGTTCTTCTAAGAGCTCTCGCCCCTCGGGCGTGTCCCATGTTGCCCAAGCAGACTGCTGCCACGTCCAGTCTCTGCGTTTTCACACACATCTGAGCCATGTTTTCCCAGACCGATTCGCTGCAAACCGTCTGTCTGTCTGTCTGTCTGTCTGTCTGTCTGTCTGTCTGTCTGTCTGTCTGTCTGTCTGTCTGTCTGTCTGTCTGTCTGTCTGTCTGTCTGTCTGTCTGTCTGTCTGTCTGTCTGTCTGTCTGTCTGTCTGTCTGTCTGTCTGTCTGTCTGTCTGTCTGTCTGTCTGTCTGTCTGTCTGTCTGTCTGTCTGTCTGTCTGTCTGTCTATGTTCATCATAGCAAAGTACCTCTTGATCAGTTTAATGGCCTTGAACGCTTCATCCATATTTCCAATGGTTAGATAGAAGCTGAAATTGAGCATCGCCTCTCGGGTTGTAACATCGGCACTCTCCAAGCCAACGAATTCTCGGAAAACTCGCCGAACCAAATAGCGTGTGACCAATTTCTCCAACGAATTTTGTGGCTTGTCAGTGGAGAAGTCCGTGTCCGGCTAGAAACAGGTCTATGTGCCTACACCGCACAGTACATAGGCTTCGGTTTTAGGCCGTCAAGCTTTTTAAAGGCAATTTTTCATACAATCTCGGTGATAATAACTAATAAGTAGCCGTAGCATTTCCTACCTTTTTGGTAAAATAAATAGAGGGCACTTCAACTCCAATCAATGTTTCTGCTAGTGTGCTCTTGGCAAAGGCGTCTTGAACCAAAATTCCATAGTCACCAGTAACGAAGAAACCAACAATGAATGACTCAATCTAAATAATCAATTAATTAATTAGTTGCCTTCACGTTGCGTTAGGGTGTCAGTAGCATACCAGGGGTGTATGGTAGTTATACCCCATCTCCGAAAGTGGTAGGAAGAAAGAAAATTGAAAAAATTGTCAATGTTCTAAAATGAACTAAACGAAACTGTTAATTTTATTACTATCTTTTTTATTTCGTTAATTCTGGCCCTGATTGAGTGGTAAACCCATCCAGGCCTGTTTATAATTTTTTCTCCTACCCTCCTACCCCTTTCAACACCCTGGGAACGCTACTGTGTGTGTTTTACCAACTGAGGAGGCATGTATTCGGGTACAGTAGCCTCGCAAACTAAAAGTCTCGGGTCGTTGGTGTCCCAGAAATGCGCACAAGGCACTCTGCCGGCCAACTCTACACTGTACATTGTATCACTAAAATTCCCTCTGTCATACAGTAGCACTACAGTACATACTGACTCTCTCATATTCACTCCAGCCAGATCGTACTCCTGCTGGTCGCTCAAACCGGTTTGGAAATTAAAATACAACACAGAATCGGTCTCTGCATCCCAGACGTACAACTTCGGGTCAACGGTGCGGTCCACCTGAAAGTTGAGTTGTCAGAATTTGCACACTGAATGACAGTTACTGTACCTTTCTTATACAGTAGCTGACTTTGTTGCCGGTAGCGTTGACGCGCACCGTTTCAATGGCGCCGAAGCCCGATATAGACTCTGCCACGAATTTTGGATGGAACTGCTGACGAGCCTCTCTGAAAATTTTCCTAAATGCTCATTTTTTGCTATCCAAAACGTACCTCCGACTCAAATCGAATATTTTAATGAAACCGGTGGTAGTGCCCAGTGCCAGGTACTGACCCGATACATCCAAAATGGTTGGGTCACCTTCGATCTCTGCCAGCGTTATGATCTGTTTCACTGTACCCTGAAAACGAACCGGTTTTGTCAATTGGAAAATTGTCTTTATTACTAGAGCGCAAACAATATCTGACAACCTTATACTCAATAGTTTTTACTTGCCTAACTATATTAGGCTGTACCTGGAATGTGCGAACTTGAAGTCTGCCCGGTTCCAAAGTGTAGACGTTTTGCTCTCTCACCGCGACAACCTGTGTCTGGCACTGTTGACTACCGACCACCACAGCGTCGCCACTATTTCCCAACTCAAAAATTACTATCTTCATGCCGTCCCAAACGGCCAGACATCTCTCTGATACGTAGACACCCAGAATCTGTTTTAGTTCGGGCCGAATTTCTGCCGTCACAAATTTCTCGATTCTAGTCACAGCGATCGTTGATTGGCCGGTTTGAACTGCTGCGTACTTAAAGTAAAGCTCGAGACTGATTTTGCAAAACCTTCTACACATGCCTTGTCGTTAAAATGCGCCAGCATGGTTTGCTCTCTGAGCATGAATATGTCTTTGGGGGCGCAGACCGCGAGAACACTGCGTCCCGGACACCATTGAAGGCCAAGGATGAGACTGGACACTTGTGCTGCTGTCTGTAACTTCCACTGACTCTCCAGATCTTCCTCCGTCGAACTCCGAGACCGCTTCCACATGGCTATCTGCCCTGTGACCAGCGCGGCCGACAGTACGCCTGTTGAAAAGCTTTTTCGCTACAGTACTTTTGCCAACTGTTCGCTTACTTCTTGATGAACAGTACGCTAAAGCTTGCACGGTATCATTGCTGGCATAGCCTTTTGCAGCGGTAAGCGGCAAAATACAGTTCTCCTCTGTGTTCAGGTCCCATAATCTGTACGGTCGTTCTTCAGTATTAGCATTGCACAGTACAGTATGTACAGGGTCCGTCAAAACACAACCCAGCCAGCAGACTTTTGCTGTGGCAACCGTATCTCAACCGACTTCAATCAATCTTTTTTGAATGAAAGACAAATAAATTCTTGAAAGATTCGTGAAATTTCTGTTAACATACTCTCGTTAGTTCCTGAGATATTTGCCCTCAAAGTCATAACAGTGATTTTGGCAGTGAACAAAAGGGATTTCACAGATTTCACATTCGTTGCACTTCACAGTAAAGTGTTGTTAGCCCTCAGCAGCATGTTTTATGATCAACTATCAACTACAGTTGGTAGGTATACCTGAACCTGAACCTGAAACCTGGGTATTAACCTGAAAATTGTGAACCTGAACCTACTTGAAAATAAAAGTACTGTACTTACCTGACACCTACTAGGTCGGTACCTACTTTTCAGCTTTTTCTTGTCCTAAACTTCCCGGTACAAGTAGCACGTACTGTCAGTTGGTTAGATCAGATATTGCTTGACGCTCTACACTTTTGTTCTTAAAAATGGTGTGCGGGAAGCGTATAATGCACATTATCTGCACCTTCGTGTACTGTTAAACTTAAAAATGAAGGTGATCATTGGGAAAAGCCCCATCCGGAAATTGACTTTACGAAAGCTTGTCTTCCTCTATGCCTAAGCCTTAGCTTTAGTTTGTTTGTTGAACGTAAGCTTAAACGTCAGCTAGTAGAACTCATGTAGCCTCAGCCTTAACTTAATGCCGGAACTTACAGTTTGAAATGAACGTTTGTGGAGTGTGTGCCTGGCGATCGGTTCGTCATACCGCAAAAAATTGCTGGCGTTTTTCTCGTTTTTGTCGAATTGTTGGTTTGTAAATTTCGATTGCTTTGAACATGGATCGTTTTCTTAAGAAAAGGAACAGGAGCGCTGTTGATTTAGCTCATAGCCGAAAATTTGTGTCTTTATTTGAAAGTACCTGAACCTGAACCTGACACCTGGGTACTTTTGAAAAATGTACCTGAACCTGAACCTGAACCTGAAATTGGATTTTAGAGATACCTGAACCTGGACTTACCTGAAATTTGGTGGTACCTACCAACTGTACTATCAACTAACAATAAAAATCGCTCTTGTTCCTTATCAAAATCACTGTTTTGACTTTGAGAGCGAAGTTCTGGAAGTAAGCAGAGTATCTTAATAAAAATTTCACCAATCTTTAAAGAATTTAATTATCTTTCATTCAAAAAAGATTTATCCAAATCGTTTGAGATTTACAGTTTCTGCAGCGAAAAATCAGCTGGGTTGTTTTTATTTTAGGGATCCTGTATTTTCTTTTGCAACTGCAAATAGTGTATTTATTACACACCTGACTTGAGCTTCGCCGGAAGACATGGCTAGAATGCCATTCATCCAGATTATATCAAAATTTGGCAACTTGCCGCTTAGCTTCACCTTGAATTCAAATTATTAGCAACTAAAAATAAAAACCCGTACATACTCGTAATTGTTCTTCAGCTTTTCCGTCGTGATTAACCGAGTGCTGGTAAAGAATCGGATCATCGGCCAAAGTTAGCAGCCGGTCTCTTTCGGTAAAATAGAACATTCGAAACACCGGTCGTTCCGGCCCGAAAACTCTCCTGCACCGTGCCGTTTTCTCGAAGGCAAAACACGCCACCTATCATTGGTTCAACATTTCAACGATCCAAACAACACTACTGACACCTTCGGTGCATCCAAGAAAGAAGGTGGAGCTTTCTGCCTGAGCAAAATTGTTGCTGTTTGTCGATTCGTTAGTCGACGGCGCGCTATGTCCAAAGCGTCCTCGCTGTCCGGAACTCCGCCATTCCAAACAAACTTAGACTAAATGTTTAGTTTCTAGAATGCAGTCAAAGTATATCATCAACAGATACTACCCATGAGCAGGCTTGAGAACTGCGCATTTGACTGGCTCGCTAAGCGTTCTGAATGCAAGGAGTGGAGTGCGGCCGGCCTCGGTGGTCGATTTTGTGCACCAGAACCTCTCCGACTAAGTTTCTGCTGATTATTAATTGATTTCTTAAACTACACACCGAATCAGTGGCCAACAGTCGCAGACCGTTGCTGCTCCATTCAGACATGATATGGCTCGGTTGAACAGGCAGGAAGAGGCACCACTTCAGCTAAACCAGAGTTTTCTGTTTGTCCTAGAGAAAGAGCGCTAAGTACCGTTTCCGTCCTCGAAAATAGAAAGTGCCACATCGCCATTGGACCGACCTAGCGCAAGTACCCGTTTCTCTGGATGCCAGCTGAGACACGAAACGCGAAAGCCGGCCTTTCTAACTGGTTCATCTTGTGTTTTCTGGCCCTAAAAATATTCACAGAGTCAGATATTTTGTCTAAAACTCTACTTACGTCTTCGTGGAAAATATTAGCTTGGCTGCCTAGAGACTCATCCAAATGCGGTCACGGCCAACAAACCAGTCGCTTGTGCCATTGCAATAGCTCATGACGAGTAAAACCTTTACAGAAGTTTCCAATTTCTGATCAAAGTAAATAGACATCGGGCAGCTAGACTAATAGTTCACATTTCGATGGTAATTTCAGGCATTTTTACTCTTAACGAAAATTGCAGCTGATAGAAAGCTCGGAGAAAAAGGCGCCGTTGCCAATAGCAACAGGCCAAACGCGATAAACGCAACGGTGTGCTCCGAAATACGTAGGTAGCAGCCAATTAAGGAGCTAAAACAGTCACAGTCCCATGCCAATTTTGGGTTCGTATCACCACCACATTCATCTTTATTACTCTCCTCTCGTGCGGTATACTGCAGTGCTTCTCATTTAAATGCATACTTGTATTACCTGTCGACTACGTATCAGTATAAATGAACTTTTAGGTATACTCAATGTTTGTTTAACTAAAATGAGATTTTGTATGCTAGTTTGCAATGTATCTGTGCCAGAAAGTCTAACTGAATGAAATCATACAGGAAAACGCTCTGTCTCAACCGTAGTACATGGGGTGGCGAAGCGACCGTAAGGTTAAGCCATATAGTTTCAAGCTTAAACTAAGGTTTTATAGGCTCAGCTTCAGACCTAATGTTAACTTGAGAGGCTTAGGAAAACAAGTTTGAAATGCAGTTTGGTTTGGTGGCTGGCTGGGGCACAGCAAATTTAAAAAGGAAATTACGCAATACGAAATGCGGTCACTGTGTCGTAACGGAATTAATACGAACGGTTTGATGTTCCATTCCTCTCCGTTTCAATCCCGACCCCACAGTGGCGTATCCGAAAGTGCCTGGTTGCGCTGCCCAACCAGGGTATGAAAATTTAGCAAAATTAGCCTTCAAAAACGCGTTTAAAACGCATTCCGAGCTTAAAATTAACAGAAATTACAAGTTTTAGTAGTTTATAACTGCCCGACCAGGGCGAGAAAATTTTTAAAATTTTCAAAAACGCATTTAGAAGGCATTCTGAGCACAAAATAGACAGTTTTAGTACATAATTCATTAGTTTCTTATATTTTTGACAGACTTTTTCTTCCTACCTCCAAAGCGGGGTGTACACACCATCACTTCTGATCCCGACCCCACCACTCCAACCTTTTGGTTTCAAGCTTAGACTTATAATACTTAGAGTCAAGCTGAGGCTCGGCTTAGGCTTAATAGGAAAACAAATTTTTAAGTCGCCATATGCCCGGTGGGGGAATAGGCCGGAAATCCGTTCTTTCTTCTTCTTTTGCTGATAGGGAGATCACTACGTGCGCCAATTAGTGTTTCAAGTGTAGATCATTTTTGGCCAATTTTTTGGTTAAAGAGGACCACCATCCTTGGGCTTGGACGAAGATTTGTTATGTTTATGCTTAATCGATAGCAAATTGTCATATCTACCCATATGCTCTTGAGCAGACATATCTGTCGGAGGACTCAAATGCTGCGACTGTTTTAGTAAGTGGAGGTCGTGACGCATTTTTTCGTCATTTAAAAAGGGGCCACCGTCCTGGGGTTTCGATCCCAATCTTTCTAACTGTGCTAATTCTGTAGCTAGGGTAATGGTTTACCGATCCGGCCTTGGGCACGAATGTACGTCCATACGTATAGAATTTTATAGCAAGTTTTCTAAGTGGGGTTCCGGGGGAAATCGGCCGATAATCGATACTGTAAGGCGATGTGACAAGAGCAATCTGAGATAGCATGCAGTAATTGGTTATGAATGGGCTGATGTGTAAAACAATAATGTAGAAGTCAAAAGTAGTTGTTTGATACCGATTTGGTCATATTTGTTAAAGATTTACAATTTGGGTGCGCACACGTTTTACAAGATTTATTGTTCGGAGACGAAAAACACGTATCTGAGGTAAAGCTGAATATAGCAAACTGATAATTGAATGTTGATGTGTAAAGAATAATCAAGATCGTCAGCAGTCGGTTGATACCACATTCAGTCGTCTGCGTGTTTAAATTTTGCATTTCGAGTAATCTCATTGCTGGCGTGTTCCACCTCCGTGT